>VWZZ01007706.1:448327-497831 GCA_013399095.1 Psophia crepitans | reverse complement strand
CCCCCGCCCCTTCAACCTCACAGGACTGCATTTTTCCTCAAGAGCAAACACCTCCTGCCACCCACTTCCCATCGGACATGGGAAGATGAGGGATTTTTTGGCTGAGATGAGGCAGATGGCACCCTCAACGCTGAGATGCCCCAGGATCCTCTCCTCATGGTTGCCATGGCTCATTAAAGCAGGCAATAGCAATGCCAGCGCTTGAGGACTGCCTGCATCCCTGCCTTTTTTCTGCAGCAGCAAAGACATTTCAAAGGAACGGCCATTAAAAGCAGATTTCTTGATTCACCCTGGCTGGCTGTTAGGAGCCCTGAAGAATTGATACCACAGCCATGAAGACAGATCCAGAGAGCATCACATGTCCCTAGTCACTGACAGTCTGTGGCTTTTCCAGAAATGTCAACACTCACAACATCTGAGAGGCAGGAAAGAAAATGTAGAAGCTCCTAACATATAAATAAAGGGAAGGAGTTTTCCTTTCCTCCCTTTACACTGTGTAAATATCTAGGTCTATAATACCAAGGTCATGTAGACAATTACAGTATTATACCACACATTACAAACATTACTTGACACCTCTTAAAAAAAAAAAACAAAAACAAAAAACCACCAAACTCCAAAAACCACCCACCAGAACTCATGTATATATCTTCTTCTAAATACAGCATTATTCACTCAGCTTCCAAACTATATGTAAACACGTACCTCAACTTACCAGAACTAGCATGATAAACTCCATAAGTATGTTTAAAACTGTATTCACCACACACCTTTGACCTCTTTTCTTATGATTACCATGCTAATTCAATATTGATTGATACTAGTTCTGTGATGGCAAGCTTCACAGCTTCATATATCTATCTCTATGGAGAAAAAAGACCCCCAAAAATAAAAACAAAACATTCAGAAAGATTTTCTCTTCTTATTCCCAAGTATATAAATAACTCTTCAAATTGTGCTGCCTTTAGGGTTGGACGGTCAATATTGATTCAAAGTTTTATATTCCTTCTTTGTATCACAGACAAACACGGGATCTTTCATTCCTTCCTCTGTTCTTCCCGATATTAAATCTAACACGTCACAAAATCCCAGACCTTAAACCCTTCAACACCGCACGCCTGTAGTTTTGCACTGCCTCTTAAGCAAGCCTTTGGTTATACGGTTCTCTTCCGAGTCCTTAACTTCATCAAACAACAGCAAACCTAAATAATTCTATTGACTTCAGAGATCAGTTTGGGGATTAAATGCATTTCTGGATGAGGGCCCGGGGGAAAAGGGGGAGAAGGAGAGGGGCTACGAGGGGACCTGGGAACCACACTACTCGATACAGCAATGCTGCATTAGAAAGCACCATGAACAGGAATTATAAAGCTCTAGGGACCTTTTTTGCACATGTACAAGGAACGTGCTTTAAATAAAAGAAAAGCTGAATGCCAAAATGCCTAGAGGGTCAGACAGGCTCTTTGTGAACTGCCAGACGGAACCAAGACACTAGAAAAACAGTCAAGTGCCACTGTGGATCGTGCTGTCAGCTATTAGGCAAAGAAATAATACGACCTGCACAGCAGAAAAGGCCTTGCTTCAAAATGGATATAGTAGCTTGGAGTATATATGGGTATCCACAGACAAACCGTCTCTCAGCTTGTTAACGGAGGGTTATATGTCCTGGGAGGTCTCTGGAGACCGTGTTGCACAGACTGAAAACATCTTTGTAGCAGTTTCAGCTAATAGGCCTTTCTGCTTCCTAATGGCTCCAAATATATCTTTTGTGATACAAGCCTCTTGCTTTTAGTTAGCTCAAGTTTGGCCAGTGACTTATCTCCCAAACATCAGCACAGATTATTTGTATGTGCCCAGTTTGGGAAAGCAGTCAATATAGGCTTTCTTAAATCAGAATAGGGTTGGCAAGAAGTTACATCAAACTACGGAAGTTCAATAACGAACAACAGAACAGATAGCTGGACCCAGTAATCATCTGAATGGTCCAACTCCCAATGGCAATTACCAAGACTGCTTTGGCATGCTTAGCACCCTTCATACCTCATTCACAAATGACAAAAGTGGTTAACACTATTCTAAGCAACATTATTTCACAGTCTCTCTGTAAGCAAAAGGATAGTAACCACAGTTTAAAAAAAAAATCAACCAAAAATGAAAAAAAAAAACCAAAAAACAACAACAAAAACCCCCACAACACACCAAACCCAAACTACATACACTAAAACAGCTTGCTTGTATATAGCTCTCTATGGGAAAGGATTAAAAAAAAAAAATCTGCACTTCAACTTATTTTGTAATAAATAGTGGGAGCATAGGTATGTCCCTGTTCATAATTAAAAAGCCCTAAGAAATTCCTCTCTGCTGGCATTTTGGATAAAATTTTAGCAGAGTCTCCAGCCTGTCTAATTGCTATGATACTGTACGCAGCCTGCCTCAAAGCACGGAACATATGGCATCCTCAAAGGATTTGCTATCATTTTTTTCTTTAAAACGTGCAAGTCAGTTGGCCATTGTTACCCCTCTGTGGAATTACTCAAACAGCTGCTACCTTCCAACTAAGAGGTAAGAAAATCTTTGTCTTTTTTGTTGCTGTTAATTTCACTGACACACTTCTGTCATATAAAGAGAGTCGGTAATACGTCTATAATGCATTTCAATGTTGCATATTTGATCCATGGTGTAAACAACACTCTGTTGAAGACTGACATCTACAAAAGGATGCTTTTCATGTTGCTTGCAAAGTGGTCTGAATCATGCGGCACACATTTTAAATTGCAAGAAATTCATTTAATATGTAAACCTATATGAATAATGATATGCTGTTGATGTTCACTTCTACAGAATCACAAATGTGACACTTGAACCCACTTAAAATGCATAAAAGGTATCGTCTTTAGAATTTTTTAAACTCTTTATCACCAAATAGATTATTTCTTTTAAAATTGTCTTTTACTTACCGAATAATGATTTGCTAAAATGTACTTTTAGCTTATGATTGGAAAGTAGATGTGTCTAACGATACCGTATTCATTCTACACAGAACAAGGTTATGAATTTCATAGTTTTCTGAGTTCTTATCTTCCACGGTTCACAGATCCCATCTCTTCTTGATCATCAGGGTATCTCCCCAAATTGAACCTTTTTTTTTCCCTTCTACTCTTTCAAACTGACAAATTTTTCATTCTCTATCAGAAGATTAATGAAATAATAACTAAAGTGAGAAAAAGAACACACTACCAAAAGATACAATGATAAATGACTAAGAAACCAAATCTCACAAAGTAGAGGAAAAAAAAATGGTAATGAGAAGGGGAGATAATCAAATAATGATCATGCACCACATGAACCATATATGAATATCACATCATCCCACATGTGATGGGGAAAAAATTAGGATGCCTGAAATATATATTTAAGCCATAGTGACATTCTTATAGGGATCATCTTGGAGCTAGCAAGACAATTACTGAAGCTTTGCTTTCCTCATTTTTTTTCCTTCTTTGCGTTCTAGTCGTAGCTCACATTGCTTCATAACACGTATGACCTCCTCTTGCAGTGGAAGAATGCTCGCAAAAAATAGTTAACAGTTAAAAGTTTTCGGAACCAGCAGATGACAAGCATTATTTTTATGGCCTAAAGACTGCAGTTTTATTACAGTTTACTAATAAATAATTTATATTATCACAGAAAAAGTACATGAAGTCCCTCCTGATACTTCAAAGGTTCATATTAAACCATATTTTCAAACTCTTTATGAGTTCCAACACACCTATATTGAAACTGTTCTGAAAAAAATACTATCATTTTACTATATGCTAAGTGCCAAAAGTACGTTCTTGGCTCTGTAATAGATGTGAGTAGGCAATAAGTTACTGAAGAATACTAAATATGTAAAAAATACAAAGTGACACAATAAAGGAAGAATTCACAAAGCATCTGATCTACAGTCCACAGCCAGTGGGAACCTTTCCATTAACTTCAAAGACTTTAGATAGTTCCTAACAGACATAGATCAACAGTTTTGGTTTAATATAATTACCAGCTCCCCTTTTCCCTCTGCAGCTTCAGATGTAACTGGAGGGGCAGAAAACATGCAAGTTAAATGTGTAACATTAGAATCTCAGCAAGTATAACTTTCAACAATTTCAGAAGTACGAATGATTCAAAGAATTTATTAAAATTTAGAATACCCTTGGACATGTCCTTTCATGCTTAGGTCCTGCCTGAAACTCAAAAACATAAAACACTTCAAAAAAAAAAAAGAAAAAGTCATTGTGCTGTGATGCACGATTCTTCCCAGAGTTCTACAGTTTCTCCCATTCCTATACTCTCACAGAAAGACATCACCTTTTTATCAAAACTATCTTCTTTTTATCATGGCTCCCTCCCACAAAAATATTTCTATATAAGTTTTTCTTTGACTTTTATGAATCTAGGGGATTGTTAAGAATACAAAAATCTTTTCACTGGGATATAAGTTACCTTGAGAAGAGACATGCATTTTTTGTCGAAACATGAAACAGACATTTCTTAATTATTGCAAATTTCAGGAGTTAGAGATAGTTGGATGCACAGGCACATTTACATTACTTGCACTGTATGGTAGGAATATATTCTTGTCTACGAAGCCCATCATCAGTTTGAAAATAAAATTACTAGTGAGGTGACGCTATCATTCTCTTATGGCACAGCCAAAAAGTTCCAGATAATTATAATCATTTTACAATTTTCACTGATGGAAGTCAAGAGTTTCCATGGTGCAGAGAGAGAGATTTTCTTGTCAAATCATTTGTAAGACCTCTTTGAAAGAAGCTTTACTACATACTTTTCCAAGCATTATTTGCACTTAAGCCTGGTAGCATAGCAAAACCAAAGACATTTTAACAGTAATACTTGAGGTAGTTTGCCTGATATTAGAACATGAAAGTTTAGTTAACTTAAACAAAAACAAAACAAACAAAAAAAAGTAAACACGATGCATCTATGCAGCTCCTGGAATTAAGAGCTGTATAACAAAGGAAGATTATCAATTGTTAACTTTTATGCCTTCGAAAGCTACCTGAGCTCTAAAGCAAAAAACATCTTACATGTACATAGGGTTACACTTCAAAGCCTGCACAAAAATCAAAGGGAAGAAATAAGCACACATGCACACAAGTGACAGCCCCATCCTCTAAGTGTTCTTTTCTGTCCCATGAAGGCATGATAGATTTCGGTCTCTCCTGTCAGAAGCCATACTTCTAATTTTGCACCTCTTGCTGAGGAGGGGAAGGAACCCTACTCAGAAAATGCACCTGCTATTTAAAAATACTAATAACAATAATTAAAAAAAATCTTAAGTATTTTGACAACTAGTCAACCAAAAAGTCAAAACTAAAAACCACCTCCAGAGGCGGATGGGGTGAGAAGAATTTCAAGACTTGAACAGATAGTTCAAAAGCCGAATCCCTTGTCCCATGTGGTCCTCTGCATCGTCCCTGCCTCCCCATGAGTGAGTGATAGCCTTTCATTGCTGATGACACCCTAATGGCCCTTTCACACCTTTGTGAACTTTCTCCATTAAGTGCCAGCAACCTGCTAAGCAAATGGATGATCTGCTCCAGTGACTCTCAGGGCAAGGGACAGCCATTTCTTTCAGCAATGCTACCTGAAGCAGCTTCATTCCCCTCCACCACCCTTCTTCCCCTCCCACCCCTAAAACTCATTACCTCTTCTGCACTGCCACCTCTGTTAAAGAAAAACGTCCTTTATTGCCATACCTCCACATACAATATCTCTAAGACAAAAAGGAACTCCAAAGGACATCTGTTTTGAATCATTACAGATTCTCAGCCACTTCTGTATTAATGTAAGGCAGATAACATAAGACCATAGTTTGAAACACAGTTTAATGAACTTAAAACAAAACCACTCTTGAATTTATGAATGATTTTAAAACACAATGTTCATTATGGAAGAAGACAATAGACTCATAAGTAGCCATCTACGCCGCTGTGAGATTGCCACACAGAACTTCAGCCTGCTCTGATCGTACATGGATTGCAGTCAGCACTCCTCACACGTACGCAAGGCATCACCCACAGCCTCCCAGGTTACGCACGGAGAGAAAGGAAGAGCTAACACCTCCTTTTCTCACATATGGTGCTAGCATATGCTGAACAGACACCAGAATTGTAGAGCTGCAGCCGGGGAAGTAAAAACCTCTGCTTCAATCCACAGAGTGAACAGGGTTAATTCCAGCAGTTTAATACCAGCAGTATGTCAAAACACGGTAGACTAAGCTCCTATAGTAAAATTAGGTAAAGATTTAAGTGATGATTACCTGGTTGACAGCCTGCAGGTCACACTGTTAGAGCAGTTACTGGTAGGACTACAAAGAGCTGACAAAATCACTGGTCTTTGGTCTCTTTGTTAGAGGCAGCAGGCAGAAGAATGCTGATGTCAGTTAAGATAAAAACATACAAAATTCTTAAGCCTAGATTATAATGCTGGAGTACTGGAAATTAAGGAAGTGCTTCTGATTTGTATTTCTGAGAAATGAAATGACAAAGTAATGAGAGAGAGTTCTAGACGAGATCATGGCATTGATACATAATATTAAGAAGCAAAACATTTTCAATTTTAAATTTTTTGGCTTAAAGGTTTCAACTGTTGACTTCTTTCTTCCCCAGTAGAAAGAAGCATTCCACTGTTCATTTAGTGAAATGGAAAATGATATTTTACTGTCACATTACTGAATTCTGGATTTTTACCATGGCAGGTGAACACTGTTAAAAAACTGCCTAGTGCAGTTTAGACCGCTGTCAGTTTTTATTGACTACCCTCAAAGAGATGGCATGTTTGCACCCAAAGAAAATATTCTCACTATACAGGTATAGCACAGCGTTTTGGGCTCCAACCCACTGTGTTAGGAGATACTGATTTTGTGTGCTCAAATCACAGCTGTAGGTCTGGTCATCTGCAATCAGTGAAAATCAGGCAGGTAGCAAAGCTACTGCAAGTGCTGTGCCAAACCTAAGTACCTGATAAATGTAGTTAGCATCGCCCTGGCCCATCTTGACATGTCAGCCCTGTTAGCTATCTGCTGAGGAAGAGCAAGGCTTTACGATAATGCTGATCAAATACAGCTGGTAGTCACTGACAGGGGTGGTGTGTCCTTCCTTAGTACCCTCCTCAGCTCCCAGAAACACAGTCAGGATCTCTCCTTGGCCCAATGCTCTCAAGGAAGCTGGTCCAGACTGAAAAGTTTCTCTTTTCAGGAGAAAGCAATGTATTGCGTCCCCACCGGCTTCTGTTATGTTAATTTTCTAACAATGCAACAAACTGCAGTTATTCCTCAAAGATCAGATGAGCACCAGTACCAGCAAGGACACAATTCCCGGTAAGAGACCCAGGATGCCTGGAAGCTGGTCTAAGCAGCAGCCAGCCATTAGATCACTCCAGTCACCTTGTGTAATCTCAGCCTGTGTCCAAAGGATCAGCAGTTACGTTGTTAGCCATGGCCAGAGAAGACGGGCAAGGAAGACAACTAGTAGAAGCTTTTTATTCAGCCTTTCACAGCAATCCGTGAAGTATTAATTCTGCCCATCTTTTGCATAGGCAGGCACAGAACTGCTTTTTTTATAGCTACAGACTAACACTTAAATTTAAAAGCACTACAGAGACACTTTAGTACAGAGCACTAATTTGACAACTTTAGAAGCAGCAAGTGGGTTCAGATGCGGAGAAAGATTTGAGGCTGTATTACCAACTTGGCTGGGAAGCTAAAAAAAATTGAAAGCAAAAGCAGTCTGCAAGATGCCAGAAGAGCAATTGATCTAAGCTAAACTTGGAAGTTCATTCTAGTTGTACAGAAAGAAAAGAATGATTTTATCCCAATCCACCGATTCTGTTCGCCCAGAAGAAAGCAGGAAGTTTTGAAGCCCTGAGTCAGGGAAACCAGGGGTCCAACCACAGAGCAGCTTAAAAACCAAAAGGATTAAATAAACTGGCTGTACGCTCTGCTTCAAAAACCATAGGCTGTATGTTCCGGGCCTCAGATGCTCTTTACATTATAAGCAGTGCAGCTTATAGAAATCACCAGGCTGCCCAGCTCAAAGCTTCAAGTAAAATAAATAAATAAATACCTAAGCTTTTAAAAACAAGGAGAACAATCAAAATGTAAGATCTCACGGAGCTAAGAATCCTGCCAAATATCAGCTTCTGGGACTTAAACAACAGTTCAGGGAATATACACCTCTACAGATCTCTACAGGACGTGCAGTTCTGTTTGTAGTACCATGTCTAGAAGTGCACTTCCCTTATGAATTCTAAAAAAGAAAAAAAATGGCACCAAGGGTGGGATTCTGTGTTTACTGCCTCCTAAGGATCCATCATTTTTAAATGAAAATACTGTTATTTGTTAAAAATTAAGTACCAGATCCTCCAGCTCATCTCAGCGTCTTACGCAGAACAGCAGTTTCATCCTTGCATCATTAATTAGCTTTAGCAATAAAAGGCAGCACCTCTCCAAAGATGATACTCTGGTGCAGCTGTCTAGTAATTTTATCACCTTCAAACAGTACTCTCTGTTTCACCAGCACAATCAAAGAGCCTCCAAAGATTTTGCACAGGGATAACTTGCAGCTATGTACATAATGTCAATAAATGATATACCAAAAATTTGCAAAATCCAGCTTGCTTGCTTTCAGCTACTCCTCATTCATCCATTTCTGTCCAAAGACAGCCAAAGGCAGGAGAAACTTTGTTGTTTGTCTCAGTAGGGCTTTTTTTTCTCTTTTATCCTTCTCTTTTTTATAAATTAAAGCATCCAGGTACAATAATGATTTCACAAAATTAACACATTTAGTGAGGAATAAATTACTTTGTAGGATCACATACCAGAGTAGAACTGCAACTTAAAATCAAAGTAGTCTCATGACCATTCTCTGTAACTATATATGACTACCTGGAAGCCACGCTTCTGTTCAGGAGAAATGTGAAGCAACTCATTTCACTGTACTCCAGTGATGCCACACAAGGCTAAAAAATAGGGAAGAAAAAAAATGCATGAAGGGAATACTGGGAACAGTCTGGCATCAAAGGTGGAGGGAGGCAACTGATGGGGACAGGGAGCGAAGGAGAATTTACTAACTTAATTTTCCCCTTCAAACCAAAATCTATAGTAGTAGTAATAAAAACAGACACAACTCAGTGTATTCAGATACCTTAAATAATAATATACTAAATAATAAAATAGTAAATCGAATTTATTTGTGATGTCAATATCATAAACTGAACTGGAACTGTGATAAAACTGGAACAGTGATTCAGCATGGGGAGTCCACAGAAAAGTGTGCACATCACAGGTCAGCAGGAGGGCACCTGAAGTACAGCACAAAGGAGTTCCCACCACTCCAGGCAGTAAGACCCGTCATCGGGGCCCAACTGAAATGCCTCTGTGCGAACACACGTAGCATGGGGAATACACAAGAGGAGTTAGGGGTGCACACACGCCTGCAGGGCTGTGACATCCTTGGCATGATGTGGTGGGATAGTTCCTGACTGGAATGTTGGGATGGAAGGATACAGGCTTTTTAGGAAGGACAGGCAGGGAGATGAGGAGGGAGGTGTCACCGTCTATGGCAGGGACCAGCTCGTGTGCATGGAGCTCCACCTGGGGGTGGATGAGGAGCCAGCTAAGAGCTTATGGGTCACAATTAAAGGGAGGCCAGGGACAGGTGATACTATAGTGACACCACGGTGGGAGTCTGCTACAGGCCACCTGACCAGGAAGGCAGGTTGAATGATGCCCTCTATAGACAGATAGGAGCAGCCTCATGTTCACAAGCCCTGGTTCTCACGGGGGACTTCAACCATTTCAATACCTGTTAGAGGGACAACACAGCTGGGCATAACAATGCCAAGCTCTGTGGTGCGGTTGACATGCTGGAGGGAAGGAATGCCATCCAGAGGGACCTTGACAGGCTTGAGAGATGGACCCATGCAAACCTCATGAAGTTCAACAAGGCCAAGTGCAAGGTCCTGCACATGGGTTTGGGAAATGCTAAGCAGAACTACAGACCAGCTGGAGAATGGATTGAGAGCAGCCCTGAGGAAAAGGACTTGGGGATGCTAACTGATGAGAAGCTCAACATGAGCCAGCAATGTGCACTTGCAGGCCAGAAAGCCAACCGTGTCCTGGGCTGCATCAAAAGTGTGACCAGCAGGTCAAGGGAGGTGAGTCTGCCCCTCTACTCTGCTCTTGCAAGACCCCACCTGGAGTACTGCGTCCAGCTCTGGGGTCCCAGTACAAGACAGACATGAACCTGCTGGACCAAGTCCAGCAGAGGGCCATGAAAACCATCAGAGGGCTGGAGCATCTCTCCTATGAGGACAGGCTGAGAGAGTTGGGCTTGTTCAGCCTAGAGAAGAGAAGGCTCCAGGGAGACCTTATAGCAGCCTTCCAGTACCTAAAGGGAACCTACAGGAAAGCTGGAGAGGGCCTGTTTACAAGGACATGTAGTGATAGGACAAGGGGTAATGGCTTTAAGCTGAAGGAGGGTAGTTTTAGATTAGATCTTAGGAGGAAATTCTTTCCTGTGAGGGTGGTGAGGCACTGGAACAGGTTGCGCAGAGAAGCTGTAGAGGCCCCATCCCTGGAAGTGTTCCAGGCCAGGTTGGATGAGGCTTTGGGCAACCTGATCTAGTGGAGGGTGTCCCTGCCCATGGCAGGGGGGTTGGAACTAGATGATCTTTAAGGTCCTTTCCAACACACACCATTCTATGATTCTATGGTGATGATTCTATATACGCTGTGTACGCACCTCTTCTTACTGTTGCCATCACTAAACAAATTCTTGTCCAGTTCTGTGTAGCTAGTAGTCCCAGCTGTTGCTGAAAATCCACACATCATCAGTCAAGCTCAACAGCTCACACAGAATGTATTATCGGAAGGTCGGTCTAATACTGGACAGCCAAGGTAATGTTGATAAGAGTAAGATTATAAAGTAAGTTTACATTTTTACACTAAGTCAATTCTGAGTTATGTGTGGATAAAAAAATAAATTAAAAATTGCACACTTTTTGTTTTTTCTTCTCAAAGTGATAAACTACCACTGCTTCAGTTATTGCACAAAACAGCATGGGCAGTTTTCCTCACACTTTCCACATAGAATCTGTATCCTTCCACAGCCTACACAAAACCCGTTCTGTGCTGAAAGAAAATTCCCATATCCTACAGTTTGCAAATGGAATAAATCAACCTCAAGTTTAAGCTGATAACTGTTACATATATTAAGTACGTGTCACCACAGCATTCAGACAGTTATTACTACCATTACTTAGCACAAAAAAAAAGCAGTAATCCTACAAGACTTTTCAAATATAAACAAAAAAAAAATCCGTTTAAGGAAAGTATTAGCTCAAACTAAACAAGCTCCAAACAACCTGAAAATCTCTCTGTAGGACTGCCCAAATATATATGTTACCTCAGCCTTCTCCATGGCAAATTGCTGTTGCGTCAGTCTAATGTTCATGCTTGACCCGTTACTGTGTACCATGGGTCTATACCACCTCTCATCTCTGCTGGAAGGTCAACAAACAGTTGAGAAAACACGAAGAACAGCTTTTTGAATCACCTCCCAGCACAAACGGACTAGCATTTTTAGTCTACTTCAAGACTTGATAGTTTTGAAGCAGATATCCTAACAGCCCAACTGTGGTTAGGGCTTGTTTCACACCTTGCCCTAAGAATGATCACAGAAACTTCACAATCAGATGCCACATCTCAGCTGGGATGCAATAGCCAAGAAACAAGCACCGGATGTTACGGCTCCATGACACACAGTGTATGTTCAGCCATGAGATCAGGTGCCTGGTCTGTTACCTCCATCTTACTGCTCTGCTCCAGAATAAGCATGTTCTGGGTTCAAGATCTTGGACCCTGCCATGCCTGGATGCAGGGTCCAAGATCTCTGTACAGGCACAGCCAAAAACGGTTCACATCCCTCCTTTCATATGCAGTTTATTAAATCAGTGTGTAGATGCACTAAGTTAGAGAGAGAAGAAAAAATACTGCGTTGAACACGCGTTATTTATTTTTAATACACCGTATGCAAAAGACTTTATCAAATTGCAATCTGTCAAACATAGTTGCAGTTATCTATTTACAATATGAAACAATCCCCCGATAAAAACAAATTAGCTAGAGGAATATCACAGAAACCTAGAAATGATCTTCTAAAGGAAAAAAATATTTTGTTTATGACTAATACATATTGTACTGAGATTAAGGCATGTCAATGTCAGCTAAAGGAAAGAAAAGATTCCAATGACCCGAAAGGACCATAATTCACAGGATGAACAAAATAATTACTCAAATGTAATCTTAAAGAACTGATCTTTATATTACATCCTCCAGGAAAGAGTGCTAAAAACAAAAAATGAAGGAACATAAAAAAACCATGCTTAAACTAGACAGATGCCCCAAGCAAAAGCATAAAAAAGCATGATCAAAACCTAGAGTTTCTGTTACCAGAAGTCAAATATTTGTGGGGGGAAAAAAACAAACAAACAAAACCAAAACAAATCCCACCCCACACTCAAACAACCTTCTCTAGTCAGCTGAATGCTAGAAAGTTCTAATTTAAGAAATAATTTATTCTGACTGCCAAGACAACCATGAATATAACTTGTTCTCCCTGATGGAAAAGGGGAATGGCTCAGAATTTCTGGAAGCCTCTTGGTAAAACTGGGAATCCCAGGCTGCTTGCTATATCACAGGGAGATGCGAAAGCTTAGGAAGACTGTAATTAAGACCAAGTGCTGGTGACTTTCAGGCACTGAGCAAAGTCAAGGCAGACTGTAGTCCTCATGCAGCCCACCAGGTACTGCAACAAATTGCATGCTCTGTGAAATCGAAACACTTGCGCTTCTCTGAGCTAGCATCTTCCAGTGAAAAATTATTTCCTTCAGCTTTCAGTAGAATTTTAAAAGAATTACAAGCAGCAGGAAAATGATCAATTCAAAGATACTCAAGTATTCAGTGGAAGTGCTAGGAATAAAGCTCTGCAGTCCCTGCCATCTGTAGTTGTAGTCTGTTGTCACAAAATCCTCCTCCTAAAATCTCCACCTGCTGCTTCATCCTGCCTCTCATGATCTCCTAACTTCCCATGAGGACACACAAGATTGAGGAGCTGGCTTTGTTGGGTGTAAGAAATGGCAAAATATGGGGAATGCAGTTTCAATTCACTGGGTTGTTTTTCAGCTGGATCAGTCCCTTAATTCAGTCACTGCACTGACCACACCACCACTTCTGCCAAGACAGCTGAATGGCTGACAGCAAGAATGGGCATCAGGGAGCAGCAGACATCAATCTGATCCTGCCAGAACACTTTGCAACATCAAACCACAGTCTTTTCATTAAATTAATTAACCTTGATTTAATTGACAAGTGAATTAAATAATTCCTCTTTCAGAGATAGAAATCCATGTTGTCAGTAAGATCCTAGACTCATGACAAGCTCAGATCCTAATGTGCTACATCTGCTCTTGAGCAGACACTCCAGGCAAATGTTAGCAATATTTAACAAGGTCAAAATCTGTCAGTGTCACAAGGGCTTAGAAACACTTTACGTTTCTGCATCAGAAGACCTCAGAATGCCTGATGTGAAGAGAAAACTCACATGCGACACCTTCCTACTGCAGCTAAACTGCCTCTTGGGTCTGGAGCTAAGAGCTTACTGTTAGCTCAGGAGAGATCTGCACGTTTTCTCTTGTGCAGGGTGAACATGCCACTGCAGTCCCAAACTGTCTAAAGACCACTTTTCATAGTTAGCCAAGAGGTGGAAGTATTTTTTTTAAATTTAAACTAATTATTAATATAATCTTTTCTGAGTGCAGAAATGGTAAAATTACTTAGTGTTATACTTAGTAGATTGCCTTAGATGAGAGGAAGCGTATATCCATATATCAGGTCTGTGGATTCCCTTTAACTTCTTTTACGTTTACCTTTTACATTATGATTGCCCTTTATTTCTTAGCAATATTTTGATGGGGGAACGTTATAATACATCTTGAAGTACCTTCTATACTTGTGCAAGCACTCATAGCCCCAGTCTTAACTCTTCATTAATAAGACTGTCAGCTGTTGTGTTGGGGGATGGAATTTTTAAACCAGAAATAAAATGTATCAAAATCATCTCATGTTTTAGAACTACAAGAGTGGTGTAACTGAAGTAGACGCTTCTGCAGCATTCTGCATTCGACCCTACACAAAATCAATAGTGAGAAATATCACTAGACAAAAGGATACAATGCTGATAGATTATGTGTTGATTTACATGAACATCAACATATTGGGAAGCATTACAAACCATTTAATCTACCATCAGAGTGGAGAACATTTAGGAACGAAAAAAGAAGACCAATAGTGCTTCATACACAATTTGGCTTTAGGGACCAGATGTATTATAGCTTCCATATGTCTCAGCCTACTAAATGCATTTTTAATGACAAGTTCTCGCAGAGCAAAATCTGCACAGTAGCTTGGGTAGTCTGTCAAAAGGCAAAAATAATTTCATACAGATTTGCCCTGAACTTTATTTCAGTGATGCTTCTGCATGTTCTGGGAGCCTCACAGGGGCCAGAGAAAGGACTAAAGCATCAGAGTGCTTTATTTCCTAACACAAACTATAATGAGCCATTCTGGATATTCTACCAATGTCAGGAACATTAAATATAGATCATTGTTCTTATGACTCAGTGTCTCAGACCACACTAAGTATACTGAAATTTTCCACAGATACTGACAGATCATTAGTACTGGAGCACTACCGGACCGAGTACACATTTCTGTATCAGACCAAAACTGTTCCAAGCAATTGCCCTTCAAACAACAACGCTCTGGGTGCTGTAATTCCTTGGGCCTTTCAAATTTACAACAATTTTTCTTGTTCAGTACTAATTCCAAAGGCCCCAAAGATTCCCAGTGAGTCTGAAATTTCATTGTACAAGCAAGAAGCTTGAGATAAACAATGCAGAGAATATTCATGCTTGAAAATTACTTTTGCCAAGAGGAATGGAGGGCAAAGCAAGTGTTATTTGGTGCAACCCAACTTGCCACTGGGTACACACTGGTACTAGGATCTCTTCTCCAGGTTCCCCCACATGTATCGTTCATTGAGGGAACAGAAAACTCCAAGTTTTGTAGGATAATTAGCACTCCTTTAAGAAATATTAAAACACTTCAGCAAGAGAACTTGGCAGAGAGGAACCTAATGAAATTCAACAAGGACAAGTGTAGGGTCCTTCACCTAGGGAAGGATAATGCCATGCACAGTACAGGTTAGAGGCTGACCTGCTGGGATGCAGCACTGCAGAGAAGGACCTGGGAGTCCTGGTGGGCAACAAGTTATCCATGAGCCAGCAGTGTGCCCTTGTGGCAAAGGCGGCCAGTGGCATCCTGGGGTACATGAAGACGACTGTGGCCAGCAGGCAGAGGGAGGTTATACTCTCCCTCTACTCTGCCCTGGTGAGGTCACATCTGGAATACTGTGTGCAGTTCTGGGCTTCCCAGTTGAAGCAAGACAAGGAACTACTGGCGAGAGTCCAGCAGAGGGCTACAAGGGTGATTAGGAAACTGCAGCACCCATCTTATGCGGAAAGGCTGAGAGCTGGGTTTGTTTATCCTGAAGACTGAGAAGGGATCTTGTCAATGGTTATAAATATCTGAAGAGCAAGGTGTTAAGAGGATGGGGCCAGACTCTCTTCAGTGGCACCCAGTGAAAGGTGCCAGTGCACAAGGGTCAATGGGCACAAACTGGAACACAGGAAATTTCATCTCAATATGAGGAAAGGCTTCTTCACTTTGAGGGTAACAGAGCCCTGGGACAGGCTGTCCAGAGAGGGGTTGTGGAGTCTCCTTCTTTGGAGATACTCAAAACCTGCCTGGACGCAATCCTGTGCAACCTGCTCTAGGTGATCCTGCTCTAGAAGGGTGCTTGGACTAGCTGATCTCTAGAGGTCCCTTCCAACCCCTACCACTCTGTGATTTAAAGGCCAAATTTCTATTTCTATAAAAATTATCTGGATGCATAGGACCTTAACTCTGACTGAAATCTGGTAGGACTTAGAGTTAAGAAACACTGCCACACAGAACACCTGAATGGATTATCACCAACCTGCTGCGCCACTATAAGCTTCTACATGTACTTAGCCGAGTTTCTAGTGCAAAGGGAATGTGCTCAGAGTACCTCATATCTGCTGCATGCTAACAGTGCATGCACAGACTGTTCATTGCTCCAGTGACTTTAAGCAACTGTAAATTGATTGCATACTTGATACCACACAGTAATATTTCTTCACATCTAAAAAGATGGTTCAAGACACAAGTTATAGCTATAAGTCATGTAAGAGCATTTTTAAAAATGGAAAAATGTTAAGACAGAAGTTTTAGTGAACTATTTTACTACTAGTAAAACAAAAAATTAGATTAGGATACTGGAAGGGGTAATTCTGTTGTAACCTCTCAGAACAAACAGATCCTTAAGCTCACGTGTTTAGAGCCTCTATTACGGTTAACTGCATAAACAAGTTCCTGAACTTCAAACACAGCCTGGAGATTCCTAAAGTGACAGTCTGTAAAGGCAGTTTCAGCGAGGGAACAGATTTTCACCAGAATGGTCATGGCTTATCAAATAGATAAAAAATTCCATTGTAAGCCAAAGAAAAAAAAAGTCCCTAGTTTTGGTGTGTCAAAGATGTTTTTTTTCCCTATCTACCATCTGCAATAAAACTCCGTTTGGAGTACCTTAAAAAACATTCAGCCTCTAATAATTATTTCCCTGCTCTTAGAATCCTGTAAAGACCAATTACTGTATTACTGTCAATGACAGTAAATTATCAAACGAATATTCTCTAAAAAATCCATGCGCGTATTTTATACTCAGAAAAAACAAGCTGCTTCAAACTCATGAAGAAAATAAAAAATACTTCCAGATAGAATGTTTAAATCAACCACTAGGTTTACAAGATGCCTCACACAGACCTACACTGCTAACTACAGGATACATTGCAAGTGATTTAACATTATTAAGTTGACTCTTGATTCTGTAATTTGGTCTACGCTGGAGAATCTTCCACCATTTTGGACATTTGAAGTTCTGTGTCCACGCAAGGATGTGCTTGCATAGATCAGATTGCGTGATGGGGATATCAGTTAGTCAACGATACACAAAAAAGAAAAAATAAATGATACTTTAGTATAGTTGACAGTCAGTTATCCTGAAATCAAAATTCAACATCCAATCACTCTTAATCTAAACAGCATAAGGGACACAGGAAGAGAAATAAAGACATTTGGTTGTTGGGGTTCTTTTGCTTGTTTGTTGCAACTTAGGTATGATCATTTTTTTGTATTGGCTTAAAAAATACAAAGTTGTTATACACATTTTATACTGGAGAAAAAGAATAAGAAAAACTCCCAGCACACCTGCTTCAGAGCTAATTGAAGGCCATTTCTAAAACGAATATTGCGAGTGGAAAATTCCATGTTAAAGTCTCATTACTCTTAATTTCTCCTCACATTAACCCTGAATTTCTGTTTCCTCTGATGAGCGTGTTTATTGGAAATTAGAAAAAGCAAAATTTTGATGAAAGACAGACTTTGCACCTGGCACACTCTCTTAAAGCATCACATCTGTCAGACACAGGTTACTTCCTATAGTGTTACATCAAACACCTTATCCAAATAACTAATTATTGCCTTTCTACCCTCCTTTGTCAACTCTAGCAGATTAGTTCATTTGTTATTAAAACCTTTACACACACCAGATCTTAAACATTTAAATACCTCAAAGACTACTCTTCAGAATGCCTTTTGTTTCTTAAGGAAACTACAAACAGTGAAATAATTTTGCAGTAGCTTGGGCTTCCTACAAGCTCTGAAACAGTTGCTACAAGCACTGAAGCAGATCAGAGTTGCTTCAGCATAATTACAAAGCAAATACTCCGTAACAGTATCTTTAAAATTGGATGTAAGAGATTACTTTCACTTAAGCAGCATGACAGCTACAGCACCTCTGCTGATAAAGGCCAAAGCCATACGCCAATATATGGCACACGTATTGTACTTAATTTTTCCAAAGTATTACCCAAGATTCTTAGGGACAACCAAATCAGATCTCCTTCATCCTAAATTAAATGTTTATAACATAACTACTACCCATCTAGGATCTGCACTAGATATCAAGGCCCCTACTCCATCCCAAAAGGCCTACAAGAAGATCCACCACCTACCCTGGGCGAAGCGTGCCTTTCCTTTCCAGTTACGCTTGGCTTTTCTGTCTAGAACATAAACAACATTTTGTTTCATTGTAGGTCATTGTCAAATGATGATTTTTTTTTATAAACAACCGATCATCTGACATTATAGTAGAAAAACTATTTTTTCCTACGTTCTGACATTAAAAGATTCCAAACAAAACTCAGACATGAAATGAGTTATATATAACAGCATTTCATTCTCTCTCCCCTGCTCCCCCAATAAGAAAAGAGCATTTGAGTTAAAAATGTAGGTTATAGAGGACTGAAGGACAGCAAATAAACTGACTATTCACAACATCAGACAGACAACTTGGTAAGTAACAACAAAGTATTAGGAATCTTTAACTTAAGTTATATATCTATTGGAAGCAAAGCAGAATATCTTTTGCAAAGAAAAATCACGTCATTCCTATCCTTCATAGTTCCTGAAAAGTTCACCAAAACAGCCGAGAAGGAAGAATGGATTGATGTTAACTTGAGTTTCCAAACAGCCTTTGACAAAGTTCCCTGTAGAAGACTTAAGGAAACTAAATGATCACTATGTGTAAAACTAAAATCACATGCCATCATAGAACAGAAAATAGCCAAGGAACTGAAACCCATAAGCTGTTAATTTTCTTTTTCATTCTTTTTTTCCTTTGTTTTAAACTATCATCTAAATCTACCACCTGAAATAAAACTTACAAAACAAAGATACTGACAGTGACATATGCATGAAAATTGCTTTAAAGCATTTTGCTTAAAGAGCTTTACAGAAATAAAGACTTCAAGACACTTCGATATTAAAAACTGAGCAAAACATTTTTAGTCATAAAAAGAAAATACTTTTGCCTTCAAGAAGCTATGATTATCAGAAAGCAGACAAAACAAGCACGTATTATAAAGTATAAATAGCAAATACGACACCCAAAAAAAGTGACGTATTCCTGACTGTCAAAGCCATTCACTGTAAAATGGCAGCTTTCCATGTCTGGTCAGCTCAGGACACCATCTGTACAAACGATTCATTAAATTTTCAAGCAGATACCTTTATGCTCTATCTTGTGATGCCCTCACAGGTGCAAGGACTTCCCCAAAAATATCTACACAGCCAGGGGACTGTCCTCTTTTACTTTCTCTCTTAAAACTGCCCCATGCCTGGCCCCTCATGGTAGAACGCTGCAGCCCACTGAAAGAACCCAAGATATTCGTACCCCCGTGCAAACACCAAAAATCCTTGCACTACAGGATCGCTCAACAATACACATCTGATCCAGATTCAATATCAGCACATGATCTCCTTTTTCTCACATTAGCAAGATCACACGGTATCAAGTTTCTGTTGGCTTTATATTAGCTCTGGTAGAAAAGATGAAACCTGATCTTACAAGACTTAATAATGTAAAGCTAACATATGAACACCTTTTTAAAATCATATTTAAAACAAATGGTTTCATCACTGCTGCCTATGACCCTCAGCAGTACCGCCTCATTGCCTCCTTACCTTCTCCTACTCTCTGAAATGGTTGCCTCCTGTCTTGTAACCCTTTAAGGGGAAGGTCTTTCTTTTTCTTCTGACATTATAAGAGGCTACAGAAGTAGAATACTAGTCTACAAGTATGAATAGTTAGTATTATAGCAATAAAAGAATCCCAAGATGATGCAATATATACAACCACAGAAAACTGTGTTCATATTGTAATCATATTAATGATTAATATAATTAATATAAATTGTAATCATATTAATCATCTTTGTACCATATACCAGAGATCTGAAAATTGTTCACCAAAACCAATCAGGAAATTATCCCATGAGCCTAAGCACATAGCCTCCAGAAAAAAACCTGTTGACCCTCACTTCCTCTACAAAAGTCATGGTTAAACATCAAGAAGACAATCTGCTTTGCTTATCTTCCACTGCCATAATGTACAGTAAGCTTTAACTGCAACAAAACAACTTCTGATAATCAGGCAGTTTTTCTCACTGCCCTTAGAGTAGTAGTAGTTCTCTGTTCAAAAGAAGAGATAAATTTTCCTACTGAACTTAAAGTAAGTGGCACTCTTTCACATTAGAGCACAAATACTTAGAGTCCGGTATACATATTTTTAAGTTTGCAAAATAACATGGTTTTTCCCAGCCATCTCTTATCCCCCATCAAGATAAGGGAGAAAACTTCAAAATAAATAGGGGTGATAATACTGGAATTCAGGGGCAAGTAGTAACCACACAGCCAAATCTCTTGATAGCTATCGAGCTAGGTTAGTGAAAGTAGAAGTACTGAAAAGCTATGAATGACATTTAAGAAAAAAAACTAGTTGTCTTGACAAGAGCTGCAGAAAAGAGTTTCAATCATTGCTGCATGTTGATGGGCTCTTAAATAAACTACGAAACTATGAAAGAAAAAAATCAGAATTAATGAAAAATTGATTTGACAAACATAATAAAAATACTGCTCAGTTTTGTTATGATTACGACACAGAATTAAGCTATATTGTTATGATGATATCTGCATCACAGTTCATATTCTTTATGGGTCCTCATTTCTGCTGGTTCTGAGAAGTAAAAAAAATGAGTGATAGGAAATATAAGAAGTAGGATGGGTCCAAAGAAAAGCAAACACCAATTACTCTGATGTTTGAGGACAGTTAAAAAAAATATATATATATCTCTAAGGTTATAAATGGAAAAGCAACATGATATGAGTAAGTGAATGAAAATGAGAATATGTCCAGTATCATTCAGCCATATAGACCTTTACAGGAGACACAGCCCACAACACATTGTGACAGAAGGGAATAGACAGTACCATTGCTCATGTTTACCATTACAGAAGTTTAATACCTTCCTCTAAGAGTAAACTTTAACACAAAGGATGAGGACTAGTGCATAACTAGAATCTATTCAAGCAATACCTGTTTCAGTTCATTTTTCACATAACTTATCAGTATATACATTAAGACATTTATCCTATAATACACTGCATCATCTTACAAAGGCAGCACAGCCAGTTTTAGTGTGCTGAAGAAAGGAGAGAGTGAAAGGGCAAGTGAACTGATGACAGGAAAGAACTTGGTCAAAAATTTAGTAGATATTATGTAAGTAATAGACAGTATTTTTAACCATGCTGTGAATAGTTAAGAAAAGATATGGATGTATCCATAAGCCCGTTTGTATCCACAAACCTAGCTAAGTTTTCACAATGGAACATTTCTTTGTTATCAAACAAAAAGTGAAGAAAAACTAGTTCATGAAAGCTGACATAAACTCCAGTAAATTGTGGAAGAATTAAAACAACTGCTCAGTAAACAGGTCATGTTTCTAGTGATGTCATCATCCAAAAGAGAATACGTCAGGTTTTGTTCTGGAGCAAGCTACTCTGTTTTATCAAAGAATGTGCAAACCACCTCATTTAGAATAAAGACTCACATGGGTGAGAGTGAATTCAAACATGCCCTGTTATTCACAAGGTGCTGTGAATGTAAGAGACTGCCAGCAGTTAGTCTGAACATTTGGAAAACTTTGTATGCATCCCACCTCATCTATTTCAATCTGGACAGGAGACACAAGACATAGTGACACAGATTCTCAGCCCCTTCTCTGATTTAAGATGATATATGTAGTGTTATTTTTAAAACTTCAGATTCTTACACACTTCTATATTAAAAATAGATGTTTGGGTTTTTTAAATCAAAGTTATAATATCTGCTTGTTTATTCAGAAGATAAGTTCTCTGAATAAATTAACTGGGGTGCAGGAAATTTGCTTTCCTGTTGACTTACATAGGGAGCTCTGCAAAACTTTATTGAACATATAACATTCTGAATTTATATAAATACTGACATTAAATTACTTTCAATTTATTTTATAGAGCAGCTTGCACCATTTTGCTTATATAAACTGCAAGTGAACTAGTCTTGCTTTCAGCGTTTACCCTTCATAGTATTCCAGCCGTTTTGAAAAGGAAATGTGGTGCAGAGAGAAAAAATAACACAAAAGAGCTGTTTTCATGCCAGTAAATCCTACCTTCACCTCCCATTTAAAAATAATGTCTCTTAAGATAAGTTCTTCAACGTATGCATGCAAAACAGGGACACTTAACAGAACTTCCCCAATAAACTGATAACATGTCTGCTGTTAAAGCAGTCAAATGGATTTTTTTTGAATTTAGGAAATTGCTTAAGGAAGAAGGATTAATTACTGCTAAAGTGACTCCCAAGCCATTAAATTTTATCAAATGCAATTTCTTCGATCAGATAGTTCTTGACAGCTGACAAAATGTTAAGCTTCAAAAATATCACCAAGCCTAGAAGTACCTCCAGAGGATTTTGATTTTCTTACTAACATCCCTGTAAGGATGGCACTAACAGCTCCATACTGATAATTCTCTTGGTTTCAACAATTTACTAGTGAATAAAGGCATAGGATATAATGCAATAATGAAAGAAAACTTGAATTAGAGTTTCAGAGTTAACAAAATGATCTGGCAAACATTAACACACAATTTATCAGATTATCACAACTCTCACACGGTCCCCGCAGTTTGCTCCTGCTGAGTAATGACGACTGTCTAAAAGGTAACAGGAGTACAACAGCTCGATAATATTACAGCATGATCGCTGTGACAATGCTCCTGCGATTGCATTTTGCTTTGCTATTCAGTCATTCAGGTAGGGTGCTTAAGTAGACTGCTGACATGTAAAAACACTGCTGCTTTGAACATTTTAAGTGAAGCGTTCATCCTGCAAATGTCATTGTTATTTTGATCGTAGTGTTCATAAAACAGCAAAGGGCTAATGGAAGCCCCAAGTGAACGCTACGCAATCCAAAACAAACAAAACTAAAGTCTCTCAAAGATTATCAGCCTTTTCCTGCACTACACTACAGAGCTGCAATACAGCGCAATATCCTGTGTAACACCCAAAGTACCAGGCTAAAATAAAAAATTACTCCCGCTCTCCTTCAGTTTTACCTGGCATGTAATATACTTCTCCTAAAATACAGAACGCTACCTCCTCACAGAATTTTTTAGCAAGAGTCGGTCCCCATTTGAAGGAGAAATCAATTTTAAAGCACATTCCTCAAGGGAGAAATTTAGGAGGAAAATTTTCCATTAAAAGATTTACAAACTGTTACATCTAACATGTTAAAGTTTTATTCTGTATAAGAGTTTTTTTCACTGGTGCATATACACACTGATAAATCACATAGATCTAAAATTAATTGTCCCGATAGTGCATCTTTAACTGCCGTATTCAAAACTACCTTACTCATAACTTTGTCTGGGGTTTTTTTGAGCATTTACAGAGCAGTTTCTCCTAGCTTAAACCTGGCCAAGGACAGACTTATTTGTGTTCCCTCATCTTTACAAAATCCCCTTGGCCCAAGAAGCCAGACAACTAATAACCAGATTTAATATACCCCAGACCACTCTACAATAGAAAAGGAAGCGTCATACCACTGGAAAAGACACATATCTGTCACTGAAAAGGTAGGAATTAATACTCATTGCTGAACTTGGTGACTATATCACAAATAATATTTGAAAATTACGTGTTCTGGTTATGAAGAAAACATGTGATTTTTCATTAATTACAATGAGAATTATGAATGCCTACCTAGACCCTAACAGTAAAAACAGTAGATCAAGCTGAGAGATAATTTTTAGAAAGCCATTCTCAGGGACTGGGTAAAAATTCAGAATTGTTCAGCTGAAAACTGAGTTTTCTGCCGTGGTCATTTGCCAGAGCCAGCAATAGAGCTGTCTTGCAATCCCATGCTGTAGGGTCCTAAGCAGGATGCAGTGTTCCCCACCAAGGTACCACACAGCCCTCGCATTGCCCCCACACCCTACCAGCCCTGCGGGCATACACTGGGTCAGAGTCCCAGAGGAGTGGGAAGTCCTGGGGCTGTTCCACAACCAGCAGTTCAGCCCTCATCTTACCTGTTTGGAGCCAGCAAAACCGCCCACGGGAAGGGTTGAAAATAACTAATCATCAACCAGCGCTGCTCACATTTAACCCAACAAGCTGTCAGTGATGGAGATTTCATTGATGACTATCAGTTGAAACAAAACGTTATAACTTGAATTTGATGAAGTGGCCAAAATAAGTGTTACAGACCTCTTTGCTTGCTTTGGCTGAAAGATTTCCAATGAATCCCTGGACGAGGATACTTGTCAGGCAGCACCAGCGCCGGGGTACATATCTCTATCGCCCCGCAGCTACCCCCTGAGAGAGGGACAGATACTGCTACAGTCAGAAACTTGTATCACTTTTAGGGACTGGATTACAAGAACTTGCTATAAATGCCCACTGGCTTACCGAAGATACATTAGGAAGATAATACTTGTGCACGACAGAATCTGACTTCCAATTGTTTCGAAACTGCAATAGCATTCATGTTAATACAGTGTTTCAAGTCTGGCTTCCTTTAAGGTACTACTTTGTGATTTCACAAGAATGTGCTCAATTTAGGATTCAGTTTTCTTCACAGTCGCTAGTATGGGGCTGTGTTTTGGCTTTGTGCTGGAAACAGTGCTGATAACACAGGGATGTTTTCGTTACTGCTGAGCAGTGCTTACACAGAGCCAAGGCCTTTTCTGCTGCTCACCCCACTCCACCAGTGAGAAGGCTGGGGGTGCACAAGAATCTGGGAGGGAACACAGCTGGGACAGCTGATCCCAACTGGCCAAAGGGATGTTCCGTACCATATGATGTCATGTTCAGCATATAGAGCTGGGGGAAGAAGGAGGAAAGGGAGGGAAGTTCAGAGTGATGACGTCTGCCTTCCTAAGTAACGATTACGTGTGACAGAGCCCTGGTCTCCTGGGGATGGCTGAACACCTGCCTGCCGATGGGGAGTGGTGAATGAATTCCTTGTCTTGCTTTCTGGCTTTTGCTTTACCTATTAAATTGTCTTTATCTCAACCCATGAGTTTTCTCACTTTTACCCTTCCAATTTTCTCCCCCATCCCACCATGGGGACGTGGGGTGGTGGTGAGCGAGCAGCTGCGTGGTGCTCAGCTGCCGGTTGGGGTTAAACCATAACAAAGATCCACAACAAACAAATCAAGTGGATTACCACCTCTCTGATTTAAGTAGACAGGAAGCAGTGACTGGATGCTTTCCATCAGAAGCCCTGCATAACGTACTTGCTTTCTCTCTGTCTTATGGACAGTTAATAAAGAACCTTTGTTGTTGTTGTTCAGTTAAAACAGACTGCCAACACAAAACCGGTGTTTTGTCAGTCAGAAACCTATTGCAATCCTGAACAAAAAACCTCAGTACACTTAAGCCAGAGATTCAAAAAGAATGAAAATATCAGTTATGTATTCTTGTTCTAAAATAGGAGATGAGTGTTTACGTCAGTAAAAGAGGGGTGGTGGAGACTAGAATCCAGATTAAGACACGACTAGATGCATATGAAAGTAGGCAGGTGAGAAGTAAAAGTAGACCACATAGAAACAAGTAACGTAGAAATAGATCATAAAAAGTCAATTAGTATCCCATAGACAGGAAGCCAACCAGTGCAGCAATGGAGAGATAATTATAAACTGCAAAAGAGAACATTAGGATAGCAAGATGATAATCCTGGATAGATGAAAGACAAAACTATTAAAAACCAGTAAGGTAACAACAAAAGACAGAGAAAAACAAGATAAGCTAAAAAGAAAACATCTGTAATACGTGACAAAAACTTCTGTCTGCAATTGATTTAGCATTTCTTAATTTCTTCGTTTCTAGTTTTACATTTTCTCAAGCTCACAGTATCACATACATATAATCCTTTGCTCCAGTAAATAAGAAAGATAATGATCACATCTTACAGAATAATCATTACAGCTGAATTTTGCTTTTTATCCTAAGAAATCAGTGGTGTTGATCACATACCTAACAACTCCCTTCACTGACAAAAAGGTACTTATACATGCAGTTTGACCATTCAGCCAAGCTAGTCTAACGACCACATGCTGCCATTGCTAACTGTGCATTCAGCGCTGGCATTTATCTATTCATGGCATAGACAATTAAGCAGCATTAAAAAAAATACCAAAGACCTAATACTAACCTCACCACTGGCATCCCTCACAAGCTTAGCTCCCTCAAACAGTTAACTATATTGGACAAGTGGAAATGCTCATCTAGAATGTGAGACCACACAAGAGGAACAGGACTGATACTCTGCCCCAGTGGCAGGTAATTAATTTGGATTAATTTAGCTGAGTCATGAAAGCACATTTGTAAATCCTGAGCATTTTCCTTGCCAGCTGAAGATCTATCAATGAAACAGTCATAAACAGGAAAACAGTTAGAAGCAGAATATCCTCCTCATTGAAGTGAACAGGCTATTTGATACTGAAGTTGAGTACATCTCTAAGATCCTTGTCAAAATGCACTCCTCTGGCAGACTCTGACACATTATCCATTTATCTGTAATAACATGAAAGCCATTGGACTAAGCACTGGGTGTATTCCCAACGAGTTTGTCACAAATGAAGTTAAGCTGGGTTGTCTGTCTCATCTCTGGCCTCATTCTCAGTACCACCAGTCTTCCCATACCGAACCTGACCATCACCTGCTACACCCTGGAGCAAGCCCAAGGTCACCAACACTCACCTGGAATTCTCGGTAGCTGGCAGCTCTGGAAATATCGGACCCTAAAACCTGCTGAATCAGGACCTCTGGTTTTTAACAGTTATCCAAGAACTTAGTATCAGTATCCAGGAGGTCACAGTTGAAATCTGGCCAACCTGGCAGCCTCTGCAGGAACTGGATGAAGTAATTCTCTTTCAGGTGGTCAACAGACTTCTTGCTCTCTCCCCCAGCCAGGAGCAGCTGACAACAAAATCTCTTCCAAGCTTCGAAAGCAAATTTATCCCCAGGCTGCTGTAACATTATCACATACAGAGTCATCGAGGGATCAGGTACTTTCCAGACTCTTGCAACAAACGGTCTTCTTTTGCTTCTTTCATAGTTTCCTTTACAACTGTGGGCTGTAAGTATGCCGTGAGAACTCGGATAACACAAGTGCTGTCTGCAGTGGGCTACAGGTACCCACCTGGGTGACGAACAGGATGTGACAAAAATTCATATTCTTTTGCACAGTAGCCCATTTAGTACCAAAACTCTCATGCACTTTCTATCTGCATCAGGCTGGGCAGGCAGTGAAAATGAAAGAATCCAGCGTCCTAAAGAGGTTTTTGACAGACAGTGTATTTCTGCCAAATGAACATCTGAAGAACAGTACAAACATTTTGATACTACCCCAAAATAGCTCAAAGTCTGTCTTCAGAAGTATCAATAACGAAGAGCAAAAGCCTCCAGAACATAAAAGCTGCTGACAAAACCGTCAGTGCTGTGCAGCATTCGACAAGGAGTACAAGAGGCAACCTGGAGCTCAGGGAAAAGAAAATGAAATCCACTACCCAACCTGCAGTCACCCAGACCTCACCCCTTAACCTGTAACCAAGCCTGCTCCTCATCCTCCGGCCTTGTCCACGCACAGACGGTGAAAACAAGTAGACGTATTACACAGATAAAATTGTCATCATCACTAGAGCTGGATATAAAACCTTTATAAAAGATTCAGCATTCACTTTATAGAAACATTACTGGATGAGAAAACAAAAGCCTAGTATCCTTTCAAGACAGAGCATCATCTCCTCAAATTTGAGACTGAAAGTAGCACACTACTTTGAAAACCATTCCTAGTTTGAATACACATTCATTTCAGAAACATAAAGGAAAAGTTTATTTCATCTTCCTGCTCAATGAGAAAAAAAACGAACTAATTCAAATCTTACTTGCGTTACAACTGTTAACACAAGTTGCTTCCCTCCCCAGTGTTAATGAGAAAATAGGGCCAACTCTGTTTTTGTAGGTTATTATTTTTTTTTCTGCTTTTGATTGGAAAAGTGGGAAGAAATTGGAGTGGAAAACAAAAATAGGAAGAACAAAAGCGAAATGGTAATTTTCTGCTATTATCATAAAATTATAAAGAAGAGTATGAAGAAAATCTTTGTTGTTAAAGACCACTAGGAAATGAAAAATTGCAACCAATTGTATAATGATATCAACTAATCTCTTAAGATTCATAAATTAATTCAATATGTTCATCCTCTCAGTATGAAACTACTCTGTTGCTGCTTCTCTAATAACTACTATAATAAACATTATAAATTTAAGTAAATTACAGCTGCAAAGCATGCTCTACTATATCTTCATTTTACATTTTCAGGTTTGTAAAATACTAGAAGATTCAAACTATTTATTGACATTTCTATATAAAGGATTTATTTCTCTTAAAAGTTCATAAAAAACAGAGATTTAGGGGGAAAAAAACATTTCACATTCTTCTCACAGAAATTAAAGCTTGCGGTTTCTGGCTGTAATTTTTTTTCTGCCCCCCCTTCCTTTTTTCTAAAGGAGACCTACTAGAGATAACGCTCCTATTTGCTCTATATGGAAATGGAATGTATTGAAAAGCAGAATGAAAATAATTTCTGTGCTATAGGATGTGGGTTATTTCCAGATTGTAATATTTTAGACTTAGTGTTTCATTAATGTGGGTTTTTGTCTGCTGGCATATCTGAAGTTAGGTTTTATTTTGGTTTGTTATTAAAATGAAGCACAGATCTTGTTTTGTAACTCAGCTGTATGTTATTTAGGCCACAGAAACTAGTCTCCGCTTAATGTGCTAGTTGTGAAATGCTTCGGGAATCAAACACTCACCTGTTTTAGGGGAGACGAGATGAGAGAAGAGAAGCACTTGCTTTTGTTTGTCATCATTCATATGATAGTCCTACACTCTCAAACAATTTCAATTTTGTGTGTGCCTCCAATATAAATTTGCAATATTGTAGTTTACAACTTTATTGTGTTCATTATCATAATAGAAGACCCAAAGTAGCTGTTTCTGTTTTCTCGCTAACAGAAATGTAGCCTTTCTGAAAACAAAACCTTCGATTTATCAATGTTCAGCAATGCTGAAATACAAAGGGACAGATCGACTTTACCCAAACATTAACAACATTAATTCTATTTAAAAAAAGAAAAAAAATCTTGAACAAGAACTAAAATTTAAGTCAAGTCTCTTGTAACAATTCTGAGCAACTCAGAAGAATGCACCACATGAAACACTTGCCGCAAACCTTGGAACATGTATTAACATCCCTAATTTACAGATAAGGAAATGATGCACAGATGTTATACCCAAAGAGGAACATGTACTTAACTGAGAATAAACACCCAGAATTAGCATGCTCACCTATGAATAGATATATTGCAGAGCTGCACTCAGCCCCCATCTGTGTAATTGCATCAAATCGATATCTCAGGTAACAGGGTTGTTGCTAGGATTCCTAGGGATCTCTCTCTCTCTCAATCAGCTCCTCACTAATTCAAGCCAACGATTTGACTCATGATGCTTTCAGAGAGAGCTTGCCTGTCCTGTTAGAGCAGAGGTGGATTTAGCTCACAGACACGTTTAAAATGGGCATTTTTGCTTAAGTAGATGCCTTATTTCTGTTTGTTTCTGCTGGACCCATGTTATGACTCTGGTGGATAAACACCTTCTGTCTGTGTTTTGGCACGTAACAGAAAGATGCTGATGGAGGGCAGTGGAGGTGCTTTATAGCATTCAATCCAGGCAGATTATAACTCCCTGGCACTGGCACTAGTGACATTACAAACATTGACAAGGCAAAGCAAGGCACCTACTGCATGATTCAGCCGCTCAAGGCTCTTGGCCTTCAAAAACCTGTAAGCCTGGTGCAAGAAGACAGCTGGAATCACATCAGTGTTCAGAAACAGCAAAAGCATCGTGTAAGAAAGATTCCCATTCATGGAACTGTGTAAGAAACTTGCCATGACTCATGGCAGCTGAGACACATAACACAGGTCCAGGGTTAGCCTGTTCACTGTTAATAAATCAAGTGAGGAGGGCTGTAGTTCATTCTACAGATATCCCAAAGATACTGCTTATGCAAATGACATTATATTGGCTGCCAAATACCTTCAGAGAGGTGTGGAAGGCTGTCAGGTGCACATGAATGCCTACTGTTTGCCAAAGACAAAAAGTAATAACACCCAAACATTACACATGCATTGGTAGATCAGAAAGGAAGGGACACAAACATCAACAGGAGCCACACAAAGCTGGCAGTACCAGCTTACAGAGGACATCTAGTATCTACTTGCTTTGCTATTTTTGTTGGATAACATGGTAATTAAGCAGTGTGTTTGCCCAAACATTGCAAGGGACCCTGCCTTGACATATAAACATGTGCTCCAACATCCAAGTACAATTGCTGTTTTCCATGTCCTTTTCTGTATTTACAATACAGCATCTGCTATTCTGCACAGTACTGGAGGTCTGTGAAAGGTGCTGTGCATGCTAAATGCCTGTTTATTACCCTTCAACAATTCCAAGAGAAAAAAAAGATATTTCTCTCTTTACTGGCTTAACTTCCTGCTGCATGTGAGCTCCTTCAGATTACAGATGATCTAATACTTTAAGATTTAAGCAAGGATTTTCATAATCTCTACACTCTCACCCTCCACGATACTAAACAAAATCTGCTGTCTTAGGGACAATTCTCTTTCTACATTAGTAATATCCAGACACCTCCATGTGTCATGTTAACAATAATTTATCATATTTCTAGCAATAGAGTTAACCTTATTATTATTTGCCAGAAGGATCCTGTCATACATACTCAGAAAACTACTTGAAGACATATGCACGTGCAAAGAAGTCAGAAGTGGTGATACTCCAATTAATTATTATTTAATCACAAATTAGCCTTAATCTTTAATTAATGTTTATGTGGATTTAAAAAAGGTAGGAAAAAATTATTAGTCTAGGTTTCTACTTTTTCCTAAATCAACAAGACACATCCCAGACTCTTCCTTTTTTTTTTCCTTTTCTTCTGCCACTTCCTTTCTATCCTATATTACCGCTCCCTCTTTTTCAGGCTGGATCTTTAGAAAATCTCCATTTTAGTATGTTCTTATCTGCAGTTAAGTGTCACTCCACCATTTCTAATCATGATTTTTTCCCTTCTGATCCCTGTGATGTCCTGACTTGCCATTCTAACAACAGTATTTTACAAGTGCAAGTCCCTTTTTCCTCCATTAGCTAGGTACTGCTAAACTCTGTTATTAATCTCCCAATGATGCAAATAGTAAGTACATAACAGTTGCGTTATCGGTTTAACATCCAAACTCTACCTGGAAGCTACATCAGAAAGAGACAGTCAGGATAGTGTGTAACAGCTGAGCTGCTTCTCCTTAGCACCATCATTCTTTCTGCAACCTGGAAACTAATTAGCACACATAATCACATATTTCCTGTCTAGTAAACACATAAGTTTCATAAGAGAAAATAATTTGCATTGTGAATCATTATGTACTGCTTAATCATAGCTTTTACGTAGATGAAGTGCTTTAGGTTGACCTCTGATGTGCTACTCCTTTTCTAAAGCGGTAAAATCACACAAGGTATATAAAAACTTCAGGCAATTTACTCATCTAAGCTGGTAGAAGTTTGGAGTGGTTTTTTGTAGACATTTTTTAAAGTATAACATTGGTAAACGATCCTTTCAAAGAACTTTTTTTCTCAGAAAAAGATACAAAAGAATAAAATGCAGTTATAAAAATAAACTCACAGGTATTGTCTATAGCTACTAGATCAAAAATTCAATGCACAACATGAACTTTATACTTAAGCAAAAGGTGCTTTACTTCAGGCAAGTCAACACACCCGCTGACATTTTGCATATGCATTTATGAAAACATTATGTTTACAAGCAACATTAATTCAGATAGGCCAACAAATATGGTATCCTGACTCCAAAACTAGTTTTTAAACAGAGGCTAATTAATAGATTATCACTGAATGTTGAGACCCTGTGCCAAAAAGCACTGCAAAAGTTGACACCAAAGCTTACAGCAAAGTAGCCTGGGAATAAAAACCAATATTCCTCTTCACAGTTCTCTGCTAATAAAAGCATTAACCATAAAGCACATATGAAAGGAAGTGAGGACCTCCTGCTGCCTCTCTGATACAGTATTGGTGGCAAATGGGTAATTTCCATATATGTGGCAATTTACTAGTGTTACAACCCATACCGAAATGCCTTCAGGTACTGAAGTGCCAGTCAGGAGCACAGGATCAGCATTAACATACGATTACGAAAGAAACAGCAAAAAGGGAAAGGAAAAAAGCTCAACTCTGAATGAATGTTTCAGTGGAAGTTTCTTTGTAGAAGTGTTTTTAGAGGCATGATCTAAAATTTCGTGTTCTCAGAGGCACAATGCAATTCACTCATTTATGAAATATTTAGCCAAGGCAGTAACCCTTCATTTCCCTATGACCGTTCCTCTGAGTTCACAAATAGCTAGATCCATACCAAATTCAGCGAGCTGTGGCAAAAGTAAATAATCTCGCTATGAAGAGAGATGCATGTTGTAACAAAACCCCAACAAATTTGCAAGGCAGGGGGTTGGGCTCAGTCACTACCATGTAAGAGTTCATGAATAATTCAAAATATTCTGTGCTTGCCTTAGTGAGGAAAATACCACAGGAAAGAGAGATCAGTTGTCCTCTCTGTTCATTATTTATCATATTGTAATGTCTGTGAATCGTTTACCTTTCTCTTTAAATGCACAGCTCCAACTGATATTAATAAGGCACCAAATTATCTATCCCACTTAAATACACACTCTTGAATTTCAAGAAACACTGTCAAGTTCAAGATTCCTTTGTTTAGGAGACTAAATTTTTTTCTATTGCCAACTAGCACTGTTAAAAGCAGCATCTAATATTACCGTAGGTAAGAGGAGGAACAACGTTAAGACTTTTCAGACGATTATCTAGAGTTTTCAGTTTGTCCACTTCACATAATTGGTAACTTGACCATAAAAAAGTGGATTTCTTAATGAAAAACACCTAATAGAGTTCCAAAGCTGGTCTCCAACTCAGACAGCAATTTGGAGGATGTGCTGGTTTTTGATAGAGTTAATGTTCTTCACAGTCGACAGTAAGGTGGCTGTGTTTTGGATTTGTGCTGGAAACAGTGCTGATAACACAGGGATGTTCTCGTTACTGCTGAGCAGTGCTTACACAGAGCCAAGGCCTTTTCTGCTCCTCACCCCACCCCACCAGTGAGAAGGCTGGGGGTGCAGAAGAAGCTGGGAGGGGACACAGCTGGGACAGTTGACCCCAGCTGAGCAAAGGGATATTCCATACTGTATGATGTCATGTTCAGCATATAAAGCTGGGGGAAGAAGGCGGAAGGGGAGGAACATTCAGAGTGATGGTGTTTGTCTTCCCAAGTCACTGTTACATATGATGAAGCCCTACTGTCCTGGGGATGGTTGAACACCTGCCTGCCATGGGGAGTGGGGAATGAATTCCTTGTTTTGCTTTGCTTGTGCACGCGGCTTTTGCTTTGCCTATTAAACTGTCTTTATCGCAACTCATGAGTTTTCTCACTTTTACCCTTCCGATTCTCTCCCCCATCCCATCATGGGGGGGTGTGAGCAAGTGGCTGCGTGGTGCTTAGTTATCAACTGGGGTTAAACCATGACAGTCCTAAAAAAAAAACAAAACAGAAAAATGCAATAAAGAATAAAAGAGGCAGTAAAAAAATAGATGCAGTATTAACGACTACTTTGTAGTTAATATTTTTTAAAAGTTTGTATATTTCAAGTTCCTGAAACATTTCATTTGTTCAGGAGCCAAGCAAACTACAAGCTGCTCTAAGAACTTTTTTTGTCCTTTAAATTACATACATTAATTTTATTCTGTCGCAAAACAAAAGAAAAAAACTGGTATGTAGATCCCCTTGCATATGCTTAGAGTTTTATGGTTTACTGGTCTCTAACGATCAATTGCATTCTCTTCTAAATTGTTCAGTCAAGGTCACATACCTCTTAAACATACTTCACGGGACATGCGTATCTGGAGTTGTGCTGTACAGTAGCTTTTACTGGTTAACAACGGTCCTTCACATTTCCCTAGAACAGATACATCCACATACCCAACAGCTGATGTATGATTCAAAAAGTAATTATCTTTGCTCTGTACTTTCTAAAGCAAATGTCAGGTGGCTTTCACTGTAGTATGAAGCCTACTGCTTCAAGACACAAATTCAACTTGCACATCTCTTCCAATATTCCTATTCCTTCTTAAACATTGAGCCTTTTGGATGAAGCTGCGCTAAACAGAGCTGTAACAGACATAGGCACAGGTACACCTCATTAAGAACATTAATAATAACCACCTGTTCACTAAAATCTTGGGGCATTCGCAAGGGAGACATGTTTCATGTTCAACATAAATAGCAACCAGCTCTTCCCAAAATTCCTGCATACATTTTTCGTATGCAAGAGGAGTATCTAAAATGCCTTGGCTCCCCATCACCCCCTACTTCCTACAGTGCAATTTTTGAGGAATCGGTTATTATCTATTAAGTATTAGGACACAGAAAAAGCAAAAATTTGTGCTCTGAGGAATTTGGCAAATGAGCAGTAAATATTTACCAGCTGCTAAGATCAGCTGGCTGTTTTGAATTTAATCTAAATATAATTAAACAAACAAACAAACAAGATATCAGGATTGCATTTAACAGTGTGGGACCATTCAAACATTCTTCTATTTTAAAGTTATACCAGCATTAATGATCATCAATGCAAATTCTGTCTTTCATTGCTAGACAAGTATTAGTTTTGGGTTAACTAACAACTGACACTTCAGCTTCATAAATCAGTGCCAGATATTTGTAGGAATGCCATCTGAGAAGCATTTAATTTTTAAGAAGTTCACTGTCATAACATAAAAATGGTTTGCCAAAGCAAACTTGTGCCCAAAGAAACCATGGTTTTATTTAAATGAATAACAATTCTTCATCTAGCAAAAATTTCCTAAATGAGAACTGTAGCCTTTTTTTGGCTTGCTTTCTCAACTTGGACTTTTGCCCAAAGTATTTTCTTTAGGAAAAAAATCATTATAATTTTTCTTTTTTTTTTTTTAAAGCATTTGAAATCTCAACATTAAATCTCAATTTCAAGGTTTTCAGCCTGCAAGTCATACATTAGTAGAAGCAGCAGGTGGGTTTGAGCTTTTAACAAAGCACAATCTTTTGCAAATTCATTCAGGCACTGGAATTACATAGATACTAGTAAAAGCAAAGCAGTATAAGGTGCCCTAATCCTTTCAACTGTCAATGTCTAGGGTTTTGGTTTCCTGTCATGTCAGTATTTCCTATCTGTCTTGGAGGAGGGGGGAGAAAAAAAAAAGGGGGAGGGCAGGGGGAAGCATAGTCAGCAGAGTGTATGAGGCTTCCTCTGGACACAAGCAGCTAGTAAAACAAAAGAAAACAATTCTCACCCAGCTATAGCTAGTTTTATAAGAGATATAATCATTATTTTTATGGAAATCTGAGTCTGCTGAAATGATAAAGAGAAAATTACCTTTCCACAGCTGCAGAAGATCTGAACTTAACTAGCACACTTGTTAAGCAGAACTGGTACACATAACTAGGATTACAAATGTTAAATACTGCAGTACAGGATCAGAAACGGCACTTAAATTCCGTAGCAGCTAAATTCCCAGCCCAATACCATCACCTCTACAATCTCAGAGCACAGAACTATCAAGGTTTTGCCTCCACAAAGTTCAGGAAAATAGCTTTCTTTTTAACATGGAAAATTCTGAAACAGCGTGATTTTCTAGCATCTAGCAGGTAGAAGTTAGGACTTCTTTTGGTGACTCATTGTCTCCATTTATTTACAGATTTCCTGATTAAAACTAAAAAGAAAACCTAAGTATATTTAAAATCTTCCTCCTAAATGTATGCACATTCATTTTCTCCTTTTAATTATAGAATCATAGAATGGTTTGGGTTGGAAGGAACCACAAGGATCATCTAGTTCCAACCCCCCTGCCATGGGCAGGGACACCCTCCACTAGACCAGGTTGCCCAAAGCCCCATCCAACCTGGCCTGGAACACTTCCAGGGATGGGGCCTCCACAGCTTCTATGGGCAACATATTCCACTGCCTCACCACTTTCACAGGAAAGAATTTCTTCCTAATGTCCAATCTAAATCCCTCCTCTTTTAGTTTATACCCATTACCCCGTGTCCTGTCACTACACTCCCTAAGAAACAGCCCCTCGCCAGCCTTCCTGTAGGTCCCCTTTAGGTATTGAAAGGCCACAATTAGGTCTCCCTGGAGCCTTCTCTTCTCTAGCCTGAACAAGCCCAACTCTCTCAGCCTGTCCTCACAGGAGAGGTACTCCAGCCCTCTGATCGTCTTCGTGGCCCTTCTCTGGGATTCCAGAGCTGGACACAGTACTCCACGTGAGGTCTCACAACAGCGGAGTAGAGGGGGAGAATCACCTCCCTTGACCTGCTGGCCACACTATTTCTGATGCAGCCCAGGACACGGTTGGCTTTCTGGGTTGGCAGCGCACACTGCCGGCTCATGTTAAGCTTTTCATCAACCAGCACCCCTAAGTCCTTTTCCTCAGGGCTGCTCTCAATCCGTTCTCCACCCAGCCTGTAGTTGTGCTTGGGCTTGCACTGATCCACATGAAGGACTTTGCACTTGGCCTTGTTGAACTCCATGCAGTTTGCACGGGCCCACCTCTCAAGCCTGTCAAGGTCCCTCTGCATGGCATCCCTTCCCTCCAGCGTGTCGACTGCACCACACAGCTTGGTGTTATTGGCAAACCTGCTGAGGGTGCTCTCAATCCCACTGTCCATGTCGCCAACAAAGATGTTAAACATTGCTGGTCCCAGTACTGACCCCTGAGGGACACCACTTGTCACCTATGTCCACTTGGACATCGAGCCGTTGACCGCAACTCTCTGAGTGCGGTCATCCAGTCAATTCCTTATCCAGCGAGTGGTCCATCCATGAAATCCATGTCTCTCCAGTTTAGAGACAAGGATGTCATGCGGGACAGTGTCAAAAATAATTTCGGTTATTAAATCAACTAATCCCATACATAAGATCAGATGAAGACTGGAAAGGACGAGAACAAAGAAACATGCTCAAGTTGGTGCCTAGAACACTCAGTGGCTTGGTTTTGGTACTTAATTTTTGTCATTTACTGGATATTCATTTCATGAAGTCTTCAAGAAAACAATAATTCAATGTTGGATGATGTCAAGTTTGACAGTGACAAAAAGACCCATACTATTCAATTAGCAAGGTAAATCTAACATGTCTTCAACCAGCCTACTAAAAGAAAGCATAACGTTACAAGAGTGATGCGGGGAACCTAAGAGGGTCAGTAAGCCAAAATTAAACTCAACATGAAGAACAGACTGCACATGGTTAGAAAAAAAAAATGCAGATCAAACAGGATCTGTTCTAACAGACAAGTAATCAAAACTTCCTTTCAGTTGCTAAAGAGCAATACTGAAAACACCAGAAATATGCAGCTGAACGTGCAATAACTATTAATAGCCTCATAAGAATTAGACAGCTGCTTATTTAACACACAAAGTTTGTGTCATACCATAAAGTTGACTTTTGATATTTTCTTGATCACATGGGCTTCTGTCAGCTCAGAAGAAATGAGATGCACAGATACATCATCATTTCACATAAAACCTTGTATTAGTGGTCCCTGACAGAGGATGGGAAGTGGAAATCCCTCAGAGACTACCTGTTTGAACCTCAGTGCTGAGAAAGAGAGAAAAATAATAAAATAAATAAAATAAAATAAAATAAAATAAAATAAAATAAAATAAAATAAAATAAAATAAAATAAAATAATTAGGCCGAGAGAGAGAGAAAATACAGTGTTGTCTACGGCACATCTTGCTCAGCATTTCCAGCTGCGGTTAGGGGAGGCTGGGGACTATTGGCCTATACTGAATATAGAAAACTACATGGATGCATCTCTTACCGGCAGTCTGCAGCTGGAAGTGGGCTAATTAGCTCTTGGGTGCCAACGATTCAGGATCCAATGCACTTTTTAATTGCACTGTATCTCCATTCTTGGAGATGCCCAAAAGCCATCTGGACATGCTCCTGAGCAGCCTGCTCTAGGTGGCCCGGCTTGAGCAGGTGGCTTGGATCAGATGATCTCCATAGGTCCCTTCCAACTTCAGCCCTCCTTTAAGCCTGTGGCTAGGAAGTCATATTAATGGGAAGAAATTAAACATCTGCCACTGTCCTGTCCACCTGATCACATCCTCCCTGTGGGCTTTAAGTTAGCCAAGTCCAGTTTAGCTGGCTGGGTGCAAGTGCAACTCTGTTGCTGCTAAGAGTCACTGTGAAGAAAACTAGAAGGGAGGTCCTGCCCCACCTTTCCCTTGGGAGACACTTTTTACCTTGGACTCTACTGGTGGCTTCCCTCTCTGCTGCATCATAGCTGGGCTGCAGCTCTGTTTGCACCTGCTCTCCCACCACCCTGTTTCTCATCCTGGCCCAGACCTGCTCGCTCAGCTTCAAACATGCCACAATTCACTATAGACTTGCTGGGCAACCATTGGACAGTCTCTGACCCCGACCACTTTCTCCAACCCTAATCTGGACCATGACTTGCTGCTCAGCACCCTGGCTCCTTTTTGAGGAGGTCACTCCTCCGCACCTGCCTTGCTACCGCACTTGGTTCCCAGCACACCTTCGCGGGTGGAGCAGCCACCAACGGCCCCAGCAGAAATTAATTTAATTGGTAAGAAAAAAAATGAAGTATATTGGTACTAAATGTCAAAAGGCCAGGAATCAAGAGGACAAACAAGTCAATATTTCTATTATTTATGCTAAAACAATTTGAGACAGGTACAAGGCAATAACCATATCTGCAAATACAGTGTAAGGTAATAAGGATAATACAACTTTAACTTATAATATAATAAAATGTAAACACATAGAGGACAAAAGAATGCTAGATTTATCTGGTAATACTACAAGGAACACCAGATAATAATGAATGCTAAATTTAAATAAATGTTTTATTTGGAGTCTGATGGAGTCCAAAACACTCCAAAGACCATAAACACATTACAGCAAAAGCATAAAATGCTCATTTACTAGCTAGGGGTATGGGTGAGGTGCAGTCAGCCAGCGTCACAGTAAGTAGCAAGGGAAGATGTTAAAAACACCAGGACAACCTCCTGTTTTAACAAAAGGCTCCCTTTCATCTTTAGTGCCTATGAACAAAAAGCAAGTATTTTTTTTATCAGGGAGAGAAAAAGGGGGAAAACATGCTCTGAAGTTCTTCCAGAGTAAACTGCACAGTTCTCAGTGATTTTAATTCCCTGGGAAAATATGTCAAGTTCACTCTGCTGAAACTGGTGGAGAGAAAAGAAAAAGGAGATATTCCCACAAGCTTCAAAAAGAAAGTATTTCTTTTTACCTGCGTTATACTGAGACATGCTCAAAACAAAGCAACCATGAGGAAAATGATGCTACTACTGAGCTTCAGATCAGCCCTTTTTTTAATGTACTGTAAATTAAACAGAAAAGCCAATTAGGAAGAATGATAGGCTCTTGCTTTCATAAGAGATAGCTTTGGTTCCATTTTCTAAGAGCCTAGAAAATTTGGTGGTTGGTAAATTTCTAAGACACATCATCTTTTGTGAGTTTTCTGCCCTCATAACCTGCTGCAGGTATGCACTCTTCATGCCTTCCGGAATTAACACCTACAAAAGGATTATTGTGGTCCTGTCCCAAACATCATTCATGACTTTTACATGAATTCATTTTAAATACAGTATTTAAAATGTAGATGTTTAAAATCAGGTTTTTAAATACACAGTCAAGCATCTGAGCAACAGAGTAGTTTTCAGAGCTGCTTATCAATCCCAGTGCCAAAGCAGAGCCCAGCTGGGGAGGGAAAGGGAAGGCTCTGTTCCAAAGATCTGACATTTCAGATGAGAGCAAGAAAACACATGAAAGGTGACTCTTTTTTGGCCCGTCCCTGTAATCACAAATTTACTTGATGACCTGGGCTCTAGGCTAACCCCACTGCCACCCACAGCTGCCTTCAAATTATTCTCACATTGGGAGTGTATTTCAGTAAAGGGGGAACCATTAATTTTTGTGGCTTTATGTGCCATTTCTGGGTTTTGGCTGAATTTCTCTGAACTCAAAGCTCCAAAACAGATTTCTGTGAGTCAAGAAAAACAGTGAGAATGAGACAAAACTACTTCTTTCCCCCTGCAGCTTCTCCAGGTATTTTTCAATAGATCTTTAGTAAAAGATCTCCCTCACACATTTGCAGTGGTGCATCACCTCCTGACATTTGACAAGATGCACTGTGAAATCCTTGGCTGGTGAAGGAAGGAGGAATGCATGATGAGGAACATGGGACAAATTAGGATGCCAAGGTACAGAAAGCAGAAGCATTTTTAAAAGACATTTAAAATCTTCAAACTTGAAAAATATCTCTGTAATTCAAACACTTTCAAAAACCTGAAATATCCTGTGGTTGGTATGCAGGAGGCATATGTAATGCATACGCAATACATTCAACACCTTTATTTTTACTAAATAAACAGACTTGTTCCTCCCTTTGTGGGGGAGCCTCCTTTCTAACTCAATTCAAACAAGACTGAATTGGAGAAAACAACACAGAAGTGCTTCATGTAGTCCCACTCACAGGCTAAATACAACCTGCCTTAGATGACAAAGTAAGAAGTTACTCACAAGATTTGAGGTTCTCATGCTTGGGCCACCTCAGTTGGTATCTCCACCAAGAATCAAACCTTTAAAAACAAACAAACAAATATCATCACCAGCAGACAGTTAAGATCCCCCTCTAGCTCTCAATACCAGCTGGGCTTATGCAAGAGCTAAGGAAGTCTGGAAATGGAAAGTGCTGCCAGACCTGCAGTTTCTCTCTCCTCACCTGCAGACAGCTTTGTAGAAAAAGAAACAGCAAACACCACAGCCAGAGAGGAAATGGGATTGTGCAGACGGCAACTTTGGAGTCAAAAGAGCTTGGTTGGGTTTGGGTTTGTTTTTTTTGTTCGTTTGGTTGTTGCTTTTTTTATTTTTTTAATCACCGAGCATCTAATACATCATATGTGCTGCTCAAAGCTATTGATTCAGTCATCTTAAGGAATTAAGCAGTTATCATTGCATTTCCTACTCATGGACCCAAGTTCATAGATGATTTTGATCTTCAAATATCCCAGAGACAAGGAGCCTCACTGACAAAAAAAAAGAAATACAAAAAAAAACCCCAAGTCCAGTATAGTCTAGAACAGGCAGCATGCAACAGTGTTGCAATCGATAAATTTTGCTAATCTCAGCTTTTCTAAACACACAAGTCCACGCTGCCACATGCTCTTGTGCCTTCTGAACTTCTGTGTCTGCAATGGGTATTTCTCTATCACTGAAACAGAGGGGCTTCCATTACCCAGCTGAACAGACTTGAAGACTGGTAAAGTTTCTGGATAGAATAGAGGTAATATTTAAAAGGCCAAACTACTGCAGCTCTTATGAGCCAATTCAATTTGCTATTAAAGTAACTGACACACACACAAGTGAGATCCCAGTGCATCACTTGGGATAACATGGATCATTCCCACACAGCACCTCTAAGCAAGGTAACTCCCCTGAATTCATGACACCAGAAAACTTTTAAATGACAAGTAACCTTGCAGATTCCATATATTATACGAAATTAACTCATTTAAGGTCTGATCCCACTGACATCAATGAAGGCTAGATATGGCCTTCGCTTTTAAAATAATTATGGCCAGTAACTGCATTAAAGTAGAAAACTTTGAGCAGGAAGGCTCTGCTAAGTCACCTGCCTGAAAAGGTTATCACAGAAGTACAAAGCAAGCACTACCGAACAATATAAAACTTCACATACACATAAGTATTATCCTTAAACACACTCACACATAGAGGATTAAGAATAATCCCAACAGACTGGTGAAAGTTTTATTCTGAACTAATCCTAAATATTTTCTTCTGTTGCTTATAAGGACACAGTCTTGTAATAGTTCACATCCATTAAAGAAAAGCTTAGAGGGCTTATTCCAAACAGGGGTACTGAGCTAGAAACCAGTTAGTACCTGGCTTAACTATAAGGGCTGAGTAAGTGGCAAACAAACTGCTCCAGGTACATCTACAGTACAGTGCAGGTGTGGGGTGCACATACGTTAATACTGCGCACACAGGCTCTACAGTAGTAAAAACTGGGCTACCCACCACTTTCCTCTGCCATCCATGAATTCTAGCTTATGAAAATGTTAATTCTCTCCACCACAGTTTCTTCTCTCCATCTCACCCATGGGAAAGAAAACCAACCAACCAACCAACGAGAAATGTAGCCATGAGAAATGGGCTGTTCTGGAAGAAATATTTTTACTATGAACTACTCTCTCGAGCGAGGGAAATTGAGAGGTCGCTATAAAGTGACCTCCCAAAATGTTACCTGTTCAAGAGATTTTTTTTTCCTGCACCTTCCTCAGTTAGGCTACTAAAGAAAAATTACCTCCTACAGACTTACTGTTTCAATTTACACAGTCATCTCAGATTCCCCAAGGTGATGCTGCTAGATGCCGCAAAAGAAAAACTGTGCTGAATTAAAAGTTTTGGCAGACAAGACTTCTCGGGCTTTTTGGCAAAACGATACTAAAGCGTACAGAGTTTAATAAAAAGGAATGTCCCTTCTGAAATCTCATTATCATCTACCTATGATTTATAAATTAGATGTAGAACATGCGCTGCCTCTAAATGATAGTTAATATGCATCTACATTCATTGTTAAATGGTTAATGAAGAATACCGACTTCATCTTCAGCTTAGTAACTCTGTATTTTCCAATTGTCACATTCTAGCAGAAAGCATTTATTCAATCCTAAGCAGTGCTAATAAACAATATTTGCTGCCATTTTCTAACAAAAAGTGCTACCAGCTGTCACCTGGATAATGCAAATACATGCATGCAACTTAGAAATACAGGGACAGAAAAGGAAAGGAATCTAAATTTTTATAAAGAATATTGTTGTTGGTTTTAATATTTCTTTTTAAGCAAACAACCAACCACCGAAAAAACCACCAAAACTGTGTTTTTGCCTTCTACTTCACATTGTTAAATATGTTCTCTGGGTTACTCTTTAATCTTTAAACACTGAGAAAAAACTAAGAATTCTGAAAAAAATGCTTATTTGAAGAATAACGTTCCACTGCCAACTTCTCAGCTCATAGAATTTTCTGTCTGGAACCTTTTTCCCCTCCCATAATTTTACAAAATCCATTTAATTACAAATTCCTTTATGGTATAATTAGACTTTAAAAGCCTAAACCAGATACACCTTACTCCATTATTTCACATATACACAGAGATCAGCAGTGACCTTGAGGGTTGAATGCATGAGGAACATGCAGCCTCTAAAGTATATTACAAATAAACTAATATCTCAGGCATGCATAACACAGACGTACGCAGATTGCTACTAGAAGAAAAACCTACCTGTAAGATTCAGTAGTGAAAAATTTGAAAGTACCTTATATTGTTTGATCCTCTAGCATACAAGCTGTCAGCAGGAGAACATACTAAAGCATGCCCATTAGAGCAATAAACGACCAAATGCTTTTATATCAAAGCTAGCTCATTATTTTAGTATCACTCAGGACTAAAAAAAAAAAAGAGAAATCTTACATAATCACTTAATATTCCTACAGCTTTGTATCACAGCTTCCTGGTCCTTGATCATAAAAATATACATACCTGCACGAGATTAAAAAATACTGTAAAAACATTTGATATCCCATAGTATCATCCAGTGCTTAAACAGGTTTTCCTCCAGAAAAATTTCCTGCACATATTGAAGTTGCTTGATATGAAGTATCAACTTTTCCAAAGTTTCCCTCAAATTCTGTCATCACTTTATTTACCTACAGTTCCTTAGGCATAAAATAAAATTGCATTTAATCTACACTTTTAAAATAGAATTTATGGAACACAAGTATCACATCCTTTCTATAATTATGTGAAAAAATATGGTATTTTTTTTCCACTTTTAAAGAAAAACATGTAACAACATTAAAGTGGTTAAGAACTAAACTGAAAATCAATCATGCTGCTGAGGTGTGGTTTGCAAATAATTACTGATTTTTAGAGTGTGATCTATAACAGCATTTTAAACTCCATTTCAAAATATAACTTCATACATTTTACTATATTAATAACTATTAGAATATTAAAATAAAGACAACATATGAAAGGCCTCTTGCCTAGACACTGACCTTTTCAAGCTTATTCCAGTACTTTACTTGCTCCTAATTATTGTTCAATATTCCTTTCCCAAGAGCACATTAATAATAATAAAAGGAGGCTAACAGCTATGATAGCTGATTTAGAGGTTCAAATTCTTTACTGTAGCAATGAGATGGTTTTTAAAAAGGCAAAACGCCAGTCATGAGATCCTACCAGACTATTGGTAAACTACTGACAGCAGCACTCCAGCAAATCAATCAACAATGCAAAAAGCTGACAAAGAAAGAAGAAAATAAAGGCTTGCACAACTTTGCAGTTTACAGGCTTTTGTTGATAAATTGTGCTGCCTAACGACATTTTATCTTGTAGTACAGGAGAATTCCAGATTTTGGTGCTAGGATAGGTCAACAAAATCCAAATAAATTTCAAATTCAGGAATGCATACAAAAAATAAAGTATTTTCTTCAGAAACACAAGAAGGCATAAAGACAGCCACATTTCAAAACAGAAATAACTCTGGTAATTTTTTATTATTTCTTTTCCAAGTTGCTATTTTTAACTAAATTATTTGCATTAAACTTGAAATCTAGTTGGGAGTTAGAAATCTCTCAGTTAGGGCTAATTGACTTTGCCTCACACGCATAAAAACTCACGGATTAAATTACAAGCAATCAGAGGTATTTTTCATTTGAAACAGCCTTCGGTGAGCCTCATTTATAAACAAACAAGACACAGCATTATTAATTTATTAATGGACTCAGTGTAGTATATAATGGCATCATTAATACCAAAGTCACTTCTGTTCATGTAACTAATCAGAGTTCTGGGAGGGGGAAAATTAACGTGACAAATGTTTGGGAGAAAATATGGAAAGAATAAGCACGCAAAACAATTTTTTAAAAGGCCTATTGAGATCGGCGGCTGAAGAACTTCAGAAAATACTGTACACAGTGGTGAAAGGGGAAAGGCAGAATCAGCTTCCCCGTCTGAAGCACCCCGACAGCACACAAGTACAAACCCACTGCCTCAAGTGCTGACACACAGTACAAACTATTGTTGACTTTTTTTGTCAGGACCCTGCCAAGCATCAATAGATGGGTCTTGCTGTCCCTGGCCCCCACCCTGCTCACAGCCCAGGACCCCATTTCAGCTCAGGCTGGGGCCATCAGTCCCTGCCCCAGCACACCACTGCCCTGCCAGTTTCCAGCCTGGCCTCCTGGGTGGACCCGGGACCTGGGTCATCGCTCCCCTGGTCTGGGTCTGTCAATGGAGCCTGTCACCAGCACCCAGCTCTGAGTGCAGACCCCCTGGGCCTGTGCCCCATGGCTGAGGGTGCAGCCTGCGCCGGGGTCACCCTGGGCTCCCTGGCCCTTACGGATCAGCCAGCTCTTGCTGCTCCCTGACAGTTTTAACTGAAACTGAAGCAGACAAGTACATTAAAGACAGATGGTGGTGTACTGAAACAAAGGGTTTATGTTCAAAGAATAAATAGAATTTCCAGTTACGTCTGTCTATGTACACATTTAAATAGTTTAGCTTAGGATGCAGTTTTTTAAACTACATTGCTAGATTTTGTTGCTTACTTGCAATACAATCGTTTTATGAGATGCTACAGAAACTGCACAGACCTTTGAAGTCCACAGTAAACACTGGCTTTAGCATCCGTTTTAATTCATGCTTTTTTTTTTTTTAATATTCATGCTGACTATGTTAAAGATATAACTAATTCCATTACATGTCACCTCCATTTTTTTCTCTCTCAAACTGCATGCTTGGGGAAAGGAACGTCCTCCTGTTCTGCTGTCCCTGCCAAACCTACCAGCTCCCTGGCTCTCAGCCTTCAGAGGCAGCAGGAGACACGACAGCAATGCACCTCCTGCGGGTTACTCTTGCTCTTCACGCAGCTCCTCAACGACTCTCAGAATTACCCAGATACCTCCTGGGCAACCACTTGTTCGGGACCAGCCATCCTGCAGGAGCCTCACTTGGCTCTTTGAGAGCCTGGCTGATGGTAATGTATGCGCGCAGAAAATATGCTAGGGTTGGTAATGAGCCTTGTGTAGCAGGTGTGAGAACAGCCTCCCCCAGACCTCTTTGATGTGTTACTTCTGATTCACCACCGGTGTTAGGAGAGCACTCGGCAGCCCAAGCCACACTTCTCTTGGGCAGACATAAAACAGAAACACAGAGTTTGTTTTAAGACCTTGCAGCCTTTCTCTGTGGCAAAAAGGAACATGTGAAAGAGCAGTGCAAACGAAAGCAATAATTTATAAAATAAAGTCCTTGTCCACCCAACAGCTTTCCAAGTCACATCTTGTCTCCTGGCTTGACGTGGCCCAGCTGGCAGGTCTTCACAAGCACCATGTCAGAGACGACCGGCAGCGGGATGCGGGGCAGAGAGAGAGCGGGCAGTGCAGGGATTAGAAGAGATTACAAATTAGACGGTGAGAGAAAACCTAAGAGACATGAGGAGGAGAAGCCAAGCACTGAAGGGCTAACAGCACAGGCAAACAGAAGAAGCTGTCAATATTGCAACAGCTTGATAAATTAGGCATTTTCAGCTGTTAAAAGTCAATTGACAGCTCAGCTACATCCTCTGTCTCTGGTGCGCTTAGAAAATGCTCCCTCTCCCTCTTTCCCAGGCACGTTCCCACTTTTATAGGCAATTTCAGACTGCTAATCTTTCTGTTACAGCAAGTGCAGCACCACCAGTCCCACCGACAGAGCTCTGGCCACCTTCCTGCAGGTCGCCCTCACACCTCTCCTTCAGCATGCTCAGCACCCCCACCCTGCTCAAACATCTACTGGTGTCTGTGCCATCGTCGAGGTCAAGGCAGCAGAGATAAAGGTGTGTGAGCCTACTAGTCAATTTTTACTGCAAATGCCTGCAGAATGCAGACTTCAAACTCTGCAAAACCAAAATCCTCATTTTATACCCAATATTTCAAACTCCTGGTCATTCTATGCAAAGGTATGGATAAGACAGAAAAAAGAAAAGTGGGGACTTGCATAAAGACAGCAAATGTCTGATGCCGCATCTTGGGTTCTTAAATTTCCTAGAGTACTGTGTGCATTTGTCTGCATTACTGAGAGCACACATTAGGTCCTTCCCAATCAGCACAGGTTGCTTCCCTCCATTAAACCAATTCTGCAGCCTTTGTACCATCCCACAGACATGCTCAGCCATTGCTATAAGCTTTCCAAGAAAAAAAAAAAAGAAAAAGCAGAATAAGGAAAATTAATCAAGACAGCCGGGAATACTCTTCCCCACCCCACCGCCCCTCACCAAAAGGACAGGAGTGGAGGAAGGAGAAATACCAAGAACTTTGTTTACTTTTAAAAAGTCATTCTAAATTGATTTAGCCTAGAAAGTTCAAGCCTACTTTGTTATGTTGGATTATAGTGAGGGCTTGTCTCTCTGATTAGCATTGGGATAGTAAAAGAATTGATTAACATTTATTCCTGTATAAATTATGACAGCAATTGATTCTTTATTCCCATCTGCAATTGATCTGAAAGCACATGTGACAGACCCAATCCAAAGAAGCAGGATAAAGTAGTGTCCCTACCAAGAAAGGGAAAGTCTAAACCAAGTTAGAAGGTGACTATCAAGCAATCAACCAATAACCCTTTCCTGTGCATATCCACATATCCTTCTTTTGTCATATTTTGGAAGAAGATAGGTAAAGAAATGCCAAAAGCAAGAGCAGGACCAAAACCAAGGGCTTCCCATAATAAGAAAGAAATTGAATTCACTCCTATGCCACTGCAAATTGAAAAGCACTTAGCATACAACATTCTATATATTGTTCTTATAGAAGTTATTCAACTTACAAATTTACCTATCCACGAAAAATATTAAATCTGAAAATTCTATACATTTAATAATGTAGAAGAAAAAACATTGAATCACAACAAAGAATGTTTTGATTGCTAGTTCCTGTAGTGAGAACATGCAGCCCATCTCTTGATAACAGAGAAGCCACTGACAGGAAGGACCTTGAGTTGTATTCGGGATGTGTGACACACTATCTGGGATAGGGAAATGTTTTTTGGCAAATTCCATAAGAAGCATTCCTGCTTTTGGTGGCTTAGGTGATTGACAGAATTGCAGAATAATTTATGTTGGAAGGTAGCCTCCAGAAATCATTTGGCCCCAAACCCTCCTTCAAACCTGTTGCTGAATCCAACTTCAAAGATAGATCATGCTGTTAGGGATGAGCGATATCCAGTCAAGCTTTGAGCATTTCCACTGATAGCTATGGCCTCTCTGGGCACTTTTTCTAGTGCTTAATCATTATCAGATGTGAAAAATTCACAGAATCACAGAGCGGTAGGGGTTGGAAGGGACCTCTGGAGATCAGTTAGTCCAAGCACCAGTTAGTCTAGAGCAGGATCACCTAGAGCAGGTTGCACAGGATTGCGTCCAGGCAGGTTTCGAGTATCTCCAAAGAAGGAGACTTCACAACCCCTCTCTGGGCAGCCTGTCCCAGGGCTCTGTTACCCTCAAAGTGAAGAAGCTTTTCCTCATATTGAGACGGAATTTCCTGTGTTCCAGTTTGTGCCCATTGACCCTTGTGCACTGGCACCTTTCACTGGGTGCCACTGAAAAGAGTCTGGCCCCATCCTCTTAACACCTTGCTCTTCAGATATTTATAACCATTGACAAGATCCCTTCTCAGTCTTCTTCAGGATAAACAGACCCAGCTCTCTCAGCCTTTCCTCATAAGATGGGTGCTGCAGTTTCCTAATCATCCTTGTAGCCCTCTGCTGGACTCTCGCCAGTAGTTCCCTATCTTTCTTGAATTGGGGAGTAATACTCCAGATGTAGCCTCACCAGGGCAGAGAAGAAGGGGAGTATAACCTCCCTTGACCTGCTGGCCACAGTCATCTTAATGTACCCCAGGATACCATTGGCCTTCTTGGCCACGAAGGCACACTGCTGGCTCATGGATAACTTGTTGCCCACCAGGACTCCCAGGTCTTTCTCTGCAGTGCTGCATCCCAGCTGGTCAAA
>VWZZ01007706.1:371983-448128 GCA_013399095.1 Psophia crepitans | reverse complement strand
GTGCCAAAAGCCTTGCTGAAGTCGATCTAGACAACATTCACTGCTGTCCTGTCATCCACCCAGTCAGTCATGCCATCATAGAAGGCTATCAGATTGGTCAAGCATGATTTCCCCTTGGTGAATCCATGCTGACCACCCCCAATAACCTTCTTCTCCTCCACATGCTTAGAGATGACATCCACAATGAACGGTTCCACCACCTTTCCAGGGATGGAGGTGAGGCTGACTGGCCTGTAGTTTCCTGCGTCCACCTTCTTGCCCTTTTCGAAAACTGGAGTGGCACTGGCTTTCCTCCAGTCCTGTTCTTCACGACCTCTCAAGATGATGGAGAGTGGCTTAGCAATAACATCGGCCAGTTCCCTCAGTACTCATGGGTGCATCCCATGAGGGCCCATGGGTTTGTGTCGAGTATGACTAAATGATCTCTAACCTGATCCTCCTTGACCAAGAGAAAGTCTTCCTTTTTCCAGACTTTCTCTCTTACCTCCAGGGTCTGGGATTCCTGAAGGCCAGCCTTTGCAGTAAAGACTGAAGCAAAGAAGGCATTCAGTAAGCTTTCCCTATATCATGATAGGGATATACCAATCTTGAGCTTGAAGGAAGTGGTATTATTTCCTCTAATATCTAATCAGATTTCCCTTGTAACTTCTGTCTGTTGCTTCCTACTCTCTGACTGCACAACACTATGAGAGGTCTTCTCTGTAACTCCCCAACTAAATAGCCACAGGTAGTACTAAGATCACCCCTGAACCTTCCCTTCTCCAGACAGAACAAATACAGATACTTTAGTACATCCTCATATATCATTTTTCCAGCACCCATCTTGGTGACCCCACAGTGGACTCACTATGAATATCTTTCTTGTGCTGAGAGCCCAAAGTTGGACATGGTACTACAGCTGTGGACTAACAAATGGCAACAGAAGATGAAAAAAAAAAAAATACTTTTCTCAACCTGCTGTCTACATTCTTCCTACCACAATCCAACACGCAGGTGGTTTTCATGGTATACATGCACTGCTGACTGCTGGTCAGTTTGAACACAATGCCCAGGACTTCTTCTTCAGAACTGTCTACCATACTGCCCTCACACTCTGTGCTGTTGTATGGAATAACTGTCAGGAGCAGTAAAACCATCACAATCCTACCAATTGCTTCACCTATGCCAAAGCCCTGAAAGAGAAGGCTGCCTGCTGCTGGGTAAACTGGCATATGAAGGTTGAGGGTTCTGTCACAGAAAGATGGATGGATGCTCTACTCCAGCAGTTGAAGTCTTTTGTTCCACATGTCTATCCCCATCCCTAACAAAAGAAGCTAAATCCAGAATCTGACCTGAAGCGTATCTAATCTGCTTGCTATAACGCTGCAGCAAGTCGTTCCATTTCAAAGCGAAACTGAACTGCCAACAGAAGAGGATTTATCAGCTTTTGTCATGAAACAATATTTGAGAGAAATGCTCAAAAGGAATTCAGCATTTCCAATTGTAAAACTTTGTAAGGACTGAACACAAACTTTTGTCTAACATACAGAGTAAGGAAGTACAAAAGGCCAAAGCAAAATATTTATAATATGTTTATGTGAGGGAACAGATGGGAGTTTGAGGATGCAAAAACCAGCCATAACATTTTCCACCTGTAAAACTGAAACAGATACATTAATCAGGCTAAGGATAGGAACATCACAGGCCTTACCCACACTGCCCTTCAAAGTGCCTCTACCTTTTATAGATGTACTGCAACAGGAACACAAAGCAAAAGGTATATATATATATTCAGTATGCATATTCAGCAAATTACATTTCTCTCCCTCAAACATCTGATAAAACACTTGTTACTTCAGTGCGAACATATTTTACCTAGCTAGCTATTAATGTTTCAAAGTCCTCCCAACTTCTTGAGGCTTCATTATGATCATAATACACTGTTTCAAGCATTTCCAGATGATACAGTATTGCCCAGGGGAACACACTGACCGTTTACAATAGACGCTAATGGATGCTACTATTTAAACAGCACTTTCTTTTTGCACAATATTTAACATCAATTGCATCAGTTTGGTACAGTTTATTATCCTAATAATAGCGAACCTCTCTTTCCCCATGTCAAAAATTAGATAAACATTCAAATACATGAGGTACCATCCTTTTTTGATAATAGATTGAACGGTGGAGTTGCACTTTCCTTAAGGACAGCTAAACTAGAAACTATCTGGAACGGAGTGTAGACCCTGCCAAGATGAATTTATTCTTTAGCTGAGAAAACAGAACAGAGTTTTAAAAATTATTCTGCTAGCTAATAGATTGAAAACAGTCCAGCAAACCTTTAAAAGAAAAAAGAGGCATGATCTGTACAAAATGTTAATGTGAAAGCTTAGCCATGCTTGTAGCATAACATACAAAATGGACAGCTGGATGGTTAGTTATGACTCCCAAGCTTCCCAAAATTATAGCTAAATCCCTACATGCATTTTGCTGCTATAATATATTTCTCAATGAATGGCAACTTTTAACTACTGTATATGAAAAGAGTAGCTCTATCCCCCTCAATGGTGCAGCTTCTCTGCATGCACAGAGCTTTCTGTTGAGTCTGTCTGAAAAAACAGTGTTGAAACACAGGAAACAGAAAGGAAATGCAGCCAACACCTCATTCAAAATAAAATTATAGAGGGGAATCTCACACAGAACAGTTGAGGTTGGAAGGGATGTCGGCAGGTCACCTAATCCAATCCCCTTGCTCAATGCAGGGGAAACTACAGCAGGTTTACCATGGTTGTGTCCAGGTAGGTTTTGAACGTCTCCAAAGATGGAGATGCCATAAAGCCTCTAGACAGACTGGTCTAGTCTTTAACCACTCTCACAGTAATAAAATTTCTTATTTTTAAGTTGAATTTCCTCCATTTGAATTCGTGCCTGTTGCTTCCTGTCCTGTCATTAGGCACCACTGAGAGAAGTATAAATTCTCCTTCCCATCAGCTATTTATACACGTGTGGGGTTGGAGAGACGCACAGGGAATCAGAAGATCTGGAAATAATAGTCACTATTTGTGAACTATAGCTTACCTATCTGCATCAGACTTGTAAAAGCACAGACAACATGCAGAGAATGTCCTCCTCCTCCTATTTGTGTTTAGATACCGTTTCTGAATTTCCAGGAAACTACACTATATATATAGGTATCTATAAATACAATTACATATACTATAGAACATCAGCAGAAAGCAGAATCTCGTGCTCAACGCCCTTTCCCCAGCTCACAAGCCACAGTGTGACATTCTTAGAAGATTCTTCCCAGTTTAAAGTCGGAAAGTAACAAGTTGTGAGGCCACCTTTAGTGGCAGAGTCTGAGCTCTTCTGACATAATATTACCTATTCAGTTTTTATGAAGTACAACTTAAAGGACAACTTGGGGGGAGAAATAATGAAAAATTAGTATATGAAGGACAGGACGGAATACCCAGAAAGAGAGAAAATCAACCATTCTTAGAATAAAATTAATTATAATTAAAGAGTATGACCTAGAAACACTTCAAAAAACCATGGAATTCATAACGGTTCTTTTCCAGTTTCATAATATACCTGAAACCTAACCTTCTGGGACAGGAGATGCAAGTACTGCCTGGATCCCTGGATTCTTCCCTGCTAAAGAGTAGTGGCACTGACCTTCAGTGAGTGTATAATTACTTGGGGGCTTCCTAGGTAAGGTGAAAGGTGCCACGTGTATGACAGAACCATGAAGTACTCATTTGCAGAATTCCAGTCTTTTCAGTAATTAAAAAGGATGTCTCAATAATTAAAAAGAGATTTTAAATAAAACTAACTTTCATATTTTATTTACAAGCTCTTTTGATTCTACTCTATAAACCATTTATGGTTCCTTCTTACTCTTATCCTTTGTGTGTATCTAGTAAGTTGTCATATTTCCATTTTCCAGTTTAAAAAAAAGAAAAATTCTCTTGAGTATACTCAACTACAGATTGCTGCACAACACACACTGTTTTTCACCTATACAAATACTCCAGATATACTACTGAAATAAGCACTTTTTGTGTGTTTTAGATTTTAGTGGGGATTGTTTTGGTTTGGGGGGTTGTGTGTTGGGAGGAGGGGAAGGGGGGGTGAGGGGAGGCGGTTTTGTTTTCAAAATCAAAATCTTATTCTTAACTTAAAACTATTCTTACATCCTGCCAGAGGAATCTGCATCTACGAAAAAACTTGGAGGGGGAGGGGGAGGGAGGGAAGAGTGACGGTCCACCACACCCTGTCTTAAAGTTTGATATACTGTACACAATTTCCTGTGTATTAAAATACATTAGCATATTACAGAAATAAAGATTTTATATCAAATAAGAAAAAAGACATTTTGGGTTTCAACAAGCACACTACATTCCTGACAGATGCATCTTTCCTTGTGCCATAATATCTGTTTACCAACCTGTAAAGACCAAGGGCCTATGGAACTGTCCGGGTTGATGTCTAAGTCACAGCTACCACCAGGTAGAGAGCTGCATCCACAAACCAAAAGAGAAAGTAGTGTGATAATCCATGTTGCATTTAGAACAAAGGGAACTGTTCTCCGTACTTGCAAATAACACTGCACAGAAACTTAAACTACTCTGTTTTCTTGAAGAAGTTTCTGAAGTTTTGCAGGCATGTGATTAGCAATACGATGAGTTTGCTTGGTTTCATGAGAGATTTTTTTCTGCTCAGCTGTTTTTTAAAAAAAAAAACTTTAATAAAATCCTCCAGAGGCCAGCTTTGCTAGAAGTAACACTATTATGATGCTTCCCATCCCTGCTTAGTAACTGTGCGCTTGTCGCAACTGTAAAATATATCCATTGCTGCAAGCTGTTCTTTTCAGTGAAGTAAAAGAGAAAATTTTCCAACTATTTGCAAGCTATAGATCATTAAAAATGATCCCATACACGCAGCCACCAGTAGCATCTACGGTTACAGTGTTTTCCTGATTCCTTTCTGCAAGCTTCAATTACGCCTTTTAACTTCAGAGTACAAAGACATTCTACAGATAAATTTTAGGGTACATTATAATGATTTGGAAGAGCTTGCACACATTTCTTTTAAAGTTTGCTGATCCTTTAAAGTGACACTGACACAATTTTAACTCCAAAAATATCAAATATTTCTGTGTTCATTTCCTTATAAATTCTGACTTCATCTATGACACTTCCATAAAGTTACCGCATCTTGTACAGGCCAAATCATTTTCTAAAAGGAAAAAAAATTTAAAAAAAAATCTGTGAGGGCCACCTGATGTTTTAAAAGATGTAGGGAATCAATAAAAAGTAACTGTCTGGCTTCTGACAGTTTTCAGATGGGAGAAAATGCGAAGCATAAGAACTTGTACTTCATAATAAAATATAACTACAAAGCTCTAACAGACAAGAAAAAGTAGAAATACCTGTTTCCTTTCAGACAAACCCTGTGTTCACAAACTCTGTGGGCCTCAAATATCATCCAGAGCTACAAGACTTCTCTAAGAGCTGAAACAGGTAAAAAAGCCCAACTTCAAATAGGCCTACAAAATATTTTGAAGTTGAGCAATGTCATCAAATCCTAAGGGAAGAGCTGCAACAAGTCAACTGAGGTTCCAGTTGGATCAAAGTCTTCCAGACAGTCTGCTTGCCAAGTCTTTCAGTAAAAACAAGACAAACAATGAGAAGCCCAGCAGCAGTCTCTGCCCGGATCTCAGCAGCGGCATCTATTTTCACACCAAAGCACAAGAAATTTCCAGATCTATGTTCTTAAGAAATAGCCAAAACTTACTTACTTACTTCAGCCACCTAAATTGTCTCAAAAGCCCGTAAGTTGTGTTTCAGAAATATTCCAACTTGAAGTCTGCTATCTTCCACCAGCCTTATTTCCCATGTTATGTCTTACTCCTTGTTTAAAATTAAACTAGATAATGTCAGTTTATATGCCCAAGGATTTGTCTGCTTTCCTGTGCTCTGAAGGACACTCCCTCTCTCTTCTACCTGAAGACTGCTCTGCAACCTTCTTCTTCTCAGCCGCACATAACCATTGCTTTTCCCTCATGGTACTGAGAAGGTCTCAAATCCCTACCCTCCCCCATTTCCTCCTCCATCCAGTCCATACTATGATCACTCAATCTTTCATCTCATCTGTCATGCCAGAAGCGTGGCCCCCATTTTCATCCCTGTGAGGGCTTATGCACACTTGAATCAGTGGCACCTCGTGGTGCCAAACCACCCTTTTCTTGCATATTGAGAAGCAAATCATTATGTGAGTTAATGTTGTAAAACCAAAAAGGGATACTGATGCTTTTAGGCAGGAAGGTAACCATTTGCTCAAGGTACCACTGATTGGTTTAGGTTCTACAGATATAGACAGTGAAGTCTATGTCTTCACCAAATGAATAAAATTCTACCCAGAAATTCCTGACAGAGTTCTTAACATTTTCAGATTTCCCAGTGCTTCCAGAGTTACAATGTCAGGGACTCGCACAGAAATGCCATTCAAAGCAAAGCACCATTTCAATCAGTCAACAAAGGAAAAGACAATCAAACGTCAAAATATTTCCAGGTTTACACTGCTGTTAATTCAAGCCTAAATATAAAATAATGATAAGATGCAAGACTTCTACACTCTTTCTAATAGTTATTGTTTGATAATTCTCTATAATTTTAAATCACGTTTAATAATCATACGTGACAATGGATAATATCATACAAAAGACATCAAATAAACGCGTTAACATTACACAACTGAACTATCTGTAATACCATCTTATTTAAATTTAAATAGGCAGTTCTAAAAAAACTAGCAGTTCAATGGGAAAATTAATTAATGAAACACACATTTAGTTTCTTGCTTTCTTTACTTACAAATATATCAAACTACGATTGCAAAATAAGATTAATTATGAAGAACTCTGCTCCAAAAAACTGCTAACTCAAGCATCAGGGTAGCATTTGAGGAAGCTTAATATTAAATTAATAAATAAAACCCTCAACCAGTCTCCACTTCTCATGGCAACACTGTTATGAAGATATCCCCACTTACTCAATTGCACAAAGAAGGGAGAATAAAGAAATGGAAAGCACCGTAAGTTTGTTCTGTTAATTTTTTCCATCTAAGCATCTACTATCGGTCTCTCCTGGAGATGGGATACAGCATAAACCTAACAACTTTTGTGCTGACCCCTCATTACAGACATTCTTGTGTCATGTTAGGGTGGAAGAACTTGCTTTCTCTGAGACACTTTCCACTTTGACCAAGAAAAGGAAAGAAAAGAGAATCATAGAATCATAGAATCACTAAGCTTGGAAAGGACCTCTGAGATCATCAAGTCCAACCGTCAACCTAACACCACCATGCCTACTAGACCATGTCCTGGAGTGCCACGTCTACACGTTTTTTGAATGTCTCCAGGGACGGCGATTCAGCCACCTCTCTGGGCAGCCTGTTCCAACACCTCACTACTCTTTCCGTGAAGAAGCTTTTCCTAATATCCAAGCCAAACCTCCTCTGATGCAACTTGAGGCCATTCCCTCTTGTCCTGTCGCTTGCTACTTGGGAGAAGAGACCGACACCCTCCTCACTACAACCTCCTTTCAGGTAGTTGTAGAAAGCGATCAGGTCTCCCCTCAGCCTCCTCTTTTCCAGGTTTGTTGCCCTTCTCTGGAAATGCTCCAGCAGCTCAATGACCTTCTTGTATTGAGGGGCCCAAAACTGGACACNGCCTCACCAGGGCTGAGTACAGGGGCCAATAGCCTGGAATCAGAAGGTAGGGAAGCCAGGGAGCCGGGATCCTTGTCAGGGGTCATGAATAAGGTGACTGGGAAAAAGACACAGCCCCCTCAGCCTCTGAAGGTAGCTCTTGTCAGGCATGAGGGAAATTTATCCCTTCAAAGAAGTTGTTTTATGTCACCCAAGCAAATGGACCATTGCACTCTATCCCCTCATCCAGGTCATCGATAAAGATGTTGAACAGTACTGGCCCCAAGACTGAGTCCTGGGGAACACCGCTAGTGACCGGCCGCCAACTAGATTTAACACCATTGACCACAACAATCTGGGCGCATCCTTCCAACCAGTTTCCAACCCAGCGAAGAGTGTGCCGGTCCAATCCATGAGCTGCCAGCTTCCCTAGGAGAATGCTGTGTGAAACGGTGTCAAAAGCTTTGCTGAGGTCCAGATAGATGACATCCACAGCCTCTCCCTCATCTACTAGGTGGGTCACTTGATCATAGAAGGAGATCAGGTTGGTCAAGCAGGACCTGCCCTTGAGGAACCCATGCTGGCTGGGCCTGATTCCCCATCCATCTCGCATCTGCTCAGTGAGCACTCTCAAGACAAGCCGCTCCATGATCTTTCCCAGTACTGAGGACAGGCTGACAGGCCTGCAGTTCCCCAGATCCTCTTTTCAGCCCTTCTTGTAGATTGGCATCACATCGGCCAACCTCCAGTCATCCGGAACCACGCCTCTTAGCCAGGACTGCCGATAGATGATGGTTAACAGCTTGGCAAGCTGCTCTGCGTAACAGGACACCAAAAGAAACAGGACAGAAAAGGTAACAGGACACCAAAAGAAACCTTATTTGTAGCTCTTCTTCTGCACAGATCACAGCCTATATGCAGACACCCTCAGAAGCTTCCAGCAGAACCTGGCACCTGCACTTACTGTGGATTACCAGCTAACTGTGTGCTCATACCCCAACTAACAGAAAAAAAAAAGGTGGACGCTGCCCCATGTAGCTTTGGCACCTCAGTCATTCTGTTGTCCTACAGCAATTTCAGCACAGGCAACACCCCTGAGGTTGGGCAGAGCTCCACACCCTGCTGACTATCCAAATGCTAGGGGTAGCACAGCAATGGGATTCACATCCCCACCTGGTCCAACTCCCTCTTCCTTGCCCATGACCCCACTGTTTACATTAGTAGTAAGTGTTACCTTCATAAGCACCATGGTACAAGCTAGGATGGATGTCCCTGAACATGTTGTCTCCTCATAGCCTTCCAACAGTCCATTCTATAGTGATCTGCTCTCCTGCAAATCTACACAATGAGTTAAACAATAATAAAAGTCATGTTTTTCCTAATTTCTCATTTGATTATGTTAATGTCATCTGTGACTTTATGACAAAAAATGAAATATGGTAAATCTTTCAAGGATTTTAACTTATTTAAAAAATCCCAAGAAAGTTGGGAAAATATATGGGATTACAAATTTCTGTCAGCATTTATTTCAGACAGAAAAATAGCAATTCTCATAACAATGCCTTAACTGATGAGGTAAATCTATCAATGTTAAGTTTTATATAAAAGCCAAGCACTAATTTATAGAGTATTTCTCTGTATTTCTATATATACATAGCACAAATCTTTAATTTTTAAAACCTGTTAGAGCAAGAGATACAAACCACAAATCCATCATGACCTCAGATTTGACAACAAGTGGGAGTAACATGTATTCACATCTGTGTGGCTGTGCATGTGCAACAACTCCATAAAATACACAGACTAACAGAAATTCATCCCTGTTCGTTTAAAAAAAAAAAAAGGAATTATTCATATGACAGGTTAATTTTGATAGAGAAAATAAGATAATTGTTGAGGCTGTTTAGAAATATGTGTCTGAAGTGTTAAAGTCCATGATAGATTAATGGGCAAAATATAGGCAGGACAGCTGGGAATTTACAGTAAATGAAGTATATAACATATCTGACAATTTTTCTGTTGCATGTAGTGCACATATACATATATACTCATTTACAAAGCCCTAGTGGTTGAATTAAATCAAACCATTTTCTTACTCCTAAATTGGCCAATTGTAAGAAGCTAGGCTGTCTGATCTACTCTAAAGAAAGATTCATTAAGCAGTAGCCTCCATTTCTTCCTTTGCAAGACACTGTGAGATGCAGTTAATGATTTGAAAAAGAATCTGTAGGCTGCACCTAATGATCCATTTGGGTCAAAGTTACCATTGAACCTGTTTATTTCCATTACAAGTGTCTTCAATGTCTTGTACAAAAGATGGTTACATTTCCCAGTCAATGTCTTTTCACCGACAGTGAACTCGGTCTGCTGAGACTCTGTATTAAAGGAAACTTGTGTATCATATGAAATTTGCATATTATGGGGTGTCCTAATCCAAGACCAAGACAATAAAATTGTTTTATCATATTGATATACATTAAGGTGAAATCTAATGTTTCACCGCTTGGAAAGGACTCACTTTCTAAAGTTACTTTGTCTTCTGCATACACATGGGATAATTGTGTTACATAATTACTTGTTTTGAATACGTTAACTGCTTCACGGCAGATTTATATTAATCTGGTTGCATAATAACTAATGAAGAGAGTCACGAGGAAGAAAAAAGAGGTGATTAAAATGACATAAACAGCCCAACTGTCAAATGCAGAAGCAGAACAGAAACCATTTCCTACAGCTCTAGGTAGAGGACAGACAGTGAAGTGGTACTAACTTGTATGGGTGGAAATGGAAGAGCAAGGAAAGCTCTACCAGAGTATCCAGACTGGATGAAGGGGAAGGGCTGTAACTCCTTTCACTAAGTAGGATACAACAGTTAAACATTTTCCCATTCATTTCCAAAGCCATGAACACACCATTCTGACAAAAGGCTTTTGTTTTAAGAAACCACTGAATTTGCTATATCTAAACACCATCACACTGCTCATTACATCTACCATCACTATCACCAGACTTCAACTGGAAGAGCCTAGCTGGCCAGTCAGCATTTAATTCTGTCCTCCTTTCCAATTTTCATCAAAGCTACCTGATGAAGTGACACCAGAATTCCTTAAAAATCAAGTTATTATTACTCCTTCATTCATTGATGTTGCCATCAGATGTGACATATATAACATACATACACAAAAGTGTGTATATGTATATGCTCCTGATAAATCTCACACCAATTTTGATGGCAACATTTCAAATCAACATGTTTGCTGCAATACTGCTAACCTTTTCTTTTAATGAAAACCAAAACCAGTCAAAGGAACAATTGTATAAACAACGGAGACGAGTCTAGAAGCCACTTCTTGAAAGCCAGCATTTGTTTTGATAGGTAGGTTTCCTACCAGATTGCTGTGAAAAACTTCCTGCAAAGAGATTTTTTTTTCAGAGGACAGAGCTCTATTATTTTCATTTGCTCTCTTGCCAAAATCTGTCTTATCAAATTTTCAAAGCTTCCTTCAGCTGGTAACTCCTCAACACAAAACAGCAGCTTGTTCCGCTCTAGAAAAATATATAATATGACTCTGTGAAGAGTAGTTATTTACTGTATCAGATCAGATGCATATGTGCATACTAAGGAATCTGTTCCAAGTAGGTAGTTTTCTTTCCTGAGGATAAAATAACTGATGCAGAAGAAACACTGGTACTGGAGGAGTCTCTTGTTTATCGAGTTGACAGACTTGAGTTAAAGGATGGCAACTCTGTTAAACCACAACAGGATGTCCTAACTAGGAGGAAAAATAAGATGGAGGTTAAATGTTTACTTGCCATTTTTCTTCATTTTGTTATATGCCAGCTGGAAAAGAAATTCTGGCTGGAACACATTGCCTCATTACCAGTTAGAATTACTATCTTTTCTCCAACTCTTTTTCTGCATTATCGCTCTTTCAGTTTCTGATAACTACCAAACATACAGCTCTTCTAGAAAATAGCCAGGTCAGACCACTCGCTATCTTTCAAGAAATTGAAGGATTACAGACTGAGCTCCTGACAAAATTGTTGATTGCCCTCCTATTAAGATTCTCATCTGATATAAACGATCCTGAACTTTATATCTCAACTTTCACTGGATTTCAGCATACTTACAGTTTGCTTCCTCTTGTGGGATGCTATTAACTATCATTACAAACAACCTTTCAAAAGGAACATAACATATCCTAATACTCTGGAGCACTGTATCTGCATGTTGCAGGTACCTCTATTCTAAATTATCCTCCCACTCCACTATTACCTCACCTCCCACTCTCTGCAATAAAAACAAGATTTGCTTGATTTATAAAGGAAGTAAACATACTGTTTCAGTAGTTTATAATAGCATAAAATGGACTGAGTACAGTTCAAGGATGCATCTGTACAACTGCTTGATCTATAATTTAACCACATTGTATTATTTCAGCTTTACACTTTAATTGGCTTCAAAAGAAAGCTAGAGAAACTGCATTTTTATGCAGTTTATCCAAGATGGAGCCCTGATGTTTTCTAACACACAAAACAACGTTTGACATAGTGAAAAAAGTAAGTCTCAGAGGACACCAAATGACTGAAGACTGCCATTATTCAGGCTCAACAGGAATCTCATTCTCTTCTTTAGATTTGTATGAATAAATAAAGATCTCCAAGACTACCATTGCCTTGTACTACTGATTTTATTACACATATAGTAAAAAATGAAAACATTACAAATTTCCCAGTCCAGTTTGTTCCCAAGACATCCACACCCTCACACGTTTTTGCAGTTCAGACAAGTTTTATCTCAGAAGTTAAAAAAAAAAAAACCACACAAAACCAATCCAACTAAAACTCATCCCATTAAAACCACATTTTTCAGTCAGATCAGTCCCCTGATCTGTTCACAATAAATCTATGCAATTGTTGGTGCATTATCCAGGTAGGGATATGGGATGTCTGCAGAGAAAAGCAGAAGAGCAGGAGAAAGAAGGAAAAAAGAGGGAGAGAAAAAGGAATGGCACACTGCTGTCTGTTGGTGGCAGTGCCAGCTCAGGACCACGAGGAGTTCACAGAATTAGTTTCAGGTCACTGCTTATTTGTGACCCTGCTTCTCCCAACTGTTTAAAGCAAGTTTTGGTGAAGAATTATGCTTCCAGTAAAACAAGCCACTGGAACTGGATGCCCAGCATCTGCTAGTCCTTCCCTTAGGAGGCTGTGAATCATAGCATAATTTGAGGCATGCCAACTGCAGGCTAAACATTTGCACCAATTCTCTGTTTTAATATTTTTATTTATGCTCACTTATTTAAAGAGTTGGTAGAAGCACCAGCTTCTACTTCATGTCACTCTTCCAAAGAGCCAAAATAGAGAGGAAAATTATGAAATTACCATATCAGCTCTCAATAACACAAGGATTTGGGGTTTCAGGAGAAAAAGAAACACCTTTGAAGAACTGAAATGCAGTCACAGAACACAGACTTCTGCATCACCTCACCATAGTTAAACAAACAAACAAACAAACAAACAAAGCACAAGTTCTGACTACGAAAAAGGCCATAGCTTCACTGGGAAAGCAAGCTACAGGAGAAATAAATTATTATGGCTGCTAAATACCACCCACTTTTGAAGCAAGCTAGACAGACACCTCTCTGAAAAATTACTCAGTTAGTTAAGCTGGATGCAGACACTTCTCACCAGTCTAAATAAATCTTAAGACAGGAAATTTGAGGAAGCTGATGGGGTAGCTCCAGTGACAGTGGAGGAAAGATGAAGAGTAGTGGAATGAGGTTGCCTCTGTCTCATTCACTCATATTTCCTTCCAGCTCCTGCCTACAAAGTCGAGAAAAAATGGAGCAGTAGCAACAGTGCCAGCGCTGGCAGCAAGAAAGAAGAATTTGGCACCTGAGACCAGAAAAGCCTCAGGTGCCCCACTGATACTGATTACCTTTCTCCTACTGCTGCCCCTAAGAGACGTAAGAAAAGATTTGGTTTCTTTATAATGCTGTGTATGTTGAAAACACCTTTGTTGACTTGAGCTCCACATATTTATAGCTTATTAAGTAAACGGGATCATTCTAACAAAGAACAAGCCACTGGGACATATTTCGAGGGAGAAAAATACATAAAAACAGATGCTTACAATCAATTTAGTTTGTTTTCAGAACTATATAGTAACTGCACAGTTATGGCAACGTCCTTTTATTGATTTATTTCACCGTTAAGAAACATTTCAGGGAGACTAAAGCATTCCACATATAGTTAATGGGATAAACAGCTTTTTCACCTGTACTTCAAGGCATCCAATCCCCAGCCTGCATTGCTAGGGACTGAAAGACATTATCATCTGACAGCTCTTCACTGACTTATATAGTAGAGTACAGCAGTGTCTTCTGAGTAGACTTATACTAAGAACCCTTCCAGATACCTCAATTTCCAACGGCACATTTTGTTACCACACCCTCAGTTTGAAAAAATGTGGAAAATACAAAATAACATGATACATGTGTGCATAAGTATCCGCCTCTCCACTCGCTACTCTGCCCATACCTTTCACTCAGGCTAAAATTCCTGTTCATATACTCATTCTACTCAAAAGAGTACAGCTATGATCCTGAAAATGTTATTCACTATAACCACTTCTCCTCACTACTCTCACCTCGCCCCACCCCATCTCTGCTTGTTTTACGTAAGATATATCTATCCTAATTCCTGAAATTATATAATAAAGCAATCTTAGGTACTGGATCCCATGACCTTCGATTTGTTGAAATTTTCTGTTGATCATATCCTCCACTACTACTACTACTTTAATGAAAGTAAAGCATTAATGAGAATATCATAACTATAGATTTAGCTCTCTTCTTTCCACTGGGAAGACTCAAAACCAAAAAAGGTAGTTAAAAATTATGAAAAATTAAGAACCTAGCCTATCACATAAGTAGGGAGCCTAGAAGGACCACTGTTATGACAAACCAAATTATTTACACAACATAGTAGCAAATTTGCATTATTTCCTATTTTGGTTGTTTGTTTTTCAGTATGGTTTGCAAATACTTTTGGCTGTGGACTGACAAAATGGTCTCTGTGGCCTCTCTCCTTTCTCATCAGTAAACACCCTGAGACAATCTAAATGTTTATCAGCATCTCTATTTCACTTTCCTTCCTCTAACACATTATGGGAAAGTAGTTGTCCTCTTATTCGCATTCAGAAAAGCATAAACAGTCTCTCAAGGTACATACAAGAGATATATCCATAACTAATTTAAAATCCTTGGTAGGATTTTCCTGCACAACTTTGAACCGAGATCCTTACTTTTAGTGCAATCCTAGGAAAGCACTGCTCTACTTCTTGTCATTTATATTGAACCATGATAGATTCATATGAGAGAAATTCTATTTTAGAACATCACAAATATAAAAATATCTGAAGTACTTGGAGGAAAACTGCACACTTGACCATGCCTTTTACATGGGTGTCAGCCCAGCAAATGTCAGTCCACACTTGGATGTTCAGTGAAAGAAAATGACCTACAATGGAGTCCAGAAATTTGTTCATTTTAATAATAAATAACCAGCACAGCAAAATGGCACATTCCTTTATGAAGCAGTCTCTGCAAAGAGTTTTTTAAACAACTTTTTACTGAGATAGAGAAGAAAAAGCCTGCATACTAGGGCAGCTGATATACTTGTGGAATTTATTAAGTTCAGCATAAATGCTAAGACTAAATGAGCTTCTTCAATTTCCATAATGAAATTGTTTTTGTAAAGTTAAAAATACTGTAATGAGGCCAAAACGGTGTGCTTTCAGAGACTCCCATGGTGAAACAAATGAGATTTTAGCTTCTCTAATTGGGCATACTGCAAGCTGGGCTTGATGCTGTCCTCAGCACAGGATGTTTGTTATCCCTAACAAAAAGAGGTCTACAGCTGTCAGCATAATACCATATAGCTTTTCTGAAGCCAAGCCATCAGGAGGAAGGCTGCTGCTTTCTGACTGGGACCACCCAAAGGGAGAGATCAAGTAGAGAACAGCTCTACTCTTCCCTGATTAAGAAGTTATTCGTAAGGTAATTTGTTTACAGCTATCACAGAGAAGCTTTTGAAGCAAGGATTGAGTATTCCCAGAATCCTCTAAGAGAATTTTATTTGATTAAATAATGAATATGGATATTCTCTTATTCTTTCATTCCCACCCACCCCTTTTCCCCTTGCTTATTAGATCTCATTACCTGTCAACACAGGCCTTCGGAGCCTTACTGTTCCACTAGGAAAAAGAAAAACGTTAGAGGCGTTGTGTTGTGTCTGCATTGCCAAAATCTGCTGGTTTGCTGCCATGTGCAACACCACACTGTTGGCCTCCAAGCCTTTAAGAACTTAAGACTCATTTTGAATAAATACTGTTTTCATTTTTCCCCTACGCTTGCTTTCAGGTGTAAGCAATAGAAAAAATATACCCAACTTAATCATTTTGCAGCCATAAAGAACAGCCAGTTAGTTCTTTCACAACTAGACAATGATCCCGTATTTGAAGCAAGAACAATAATCCTATAGACAAAGAGAGATGAATACTATTCAGGGCTGAAACAGAGGGAATGTGACTACACATACTTTAAGAAGATAAACACAAGAATATTTAATTTTAAGTAGTTACACAAAGAAGAAATACTTCACTATATAAATCCACACTGATGGAGATTACTATTCCTTTGCTAGGCTTCGACCTAAGCCATCATTGTAAGATCAAACTGTTTAACCCATGTCAGAACATTTTATTGTCAAGCCATAATTTTAAAGTGACTTCCTTACTTGCTGTTTTAATTTTACTGTAATTATTCTATTCATTGTTTCATTGTCACATTCAGAATGCTTACATATTTTTATATCTAGTCTTTCATTCCTTTCCTGATTTTCTGCTCTGCCTTTACTCCTGAAGCACTCAGTTGTCAACCTGCTACAAACAAAAAAAGGTGGGGAGGTTACAGGAAGGTTTTCAGACGCTTGATAGTTACCACATGTTCCACAATTAACCCCTCTGCTGACTCAAAAATATAGAGAATATCAGGAACATAGTCTTTATCATGAGAGAGCAAAATGTTATGATGAACAATACATAAAAGTGAATTAGAAGTTCAATATTGGTTAAAAATGTAATACAAAAAAATGAAAGCACAGGAAAAATAATAGTCTTGTAGGTAAAATTTTAAACCATCAAAATCAATGAATTTTTTGGAAATGGATTTTGCCTTTTTGCTTAGGTTTTGGAGAGTGCAAAAGAGTACAGAAAAACTGCACAGAAGGAGTGAGCAATAAGGTCATTCAGCAATCAGCAGTCAGAATCTTGCCAGAATTGTGTAAGGCATCCATTTTAAAATGTATCTTAGCAGGTAAATGTTTAGAAACTCTTGTTAAATTATGCTCTTCAACCTACTTCCAATACCCCTGTGTATTGCATTAATATTTTGTAAGGGAATGTAGGGAAATATTAGCAGGAGATAAGTGAATCATTACATTTTTTCATTTTAATTTGAGCTTTATTCATTAAAGCTTCCCAAACAATCTCTGCAGTACAGAATCAGATTTAAATAATGACATATTTTAACTAATTTGAACTTGGAACTTTACTTTCAATCACAGAAACCTTCTTAGGGGATGCTCAGAAGACCAGCAAGGGGTAAAACCAAAATATCACATTGCTAGAAGTTCAAAGAAAACATATCTCGAGAGCCTCCTAAAAAGACAAGGATTATTCCAAGGAAAAATAAAGAATGGGAAATTTATGACAAGCTTTTGTACAACTGATGAGTGTCCAAGAACACCTGTCTTTGTGTCTGCTATGACACAGTAGGCTAGACAAAAATTATATACTTATTGCATACAGTTTATTGGTATGTGTAGTGAATTATTGATAACCTTTTAGGTTTTGAGAGAGCATAGAAAGCCTGAGCAACTCCTCCCTGTATACCTACATAACACCATAAAAGATGTTATTACGCTGTGTATCTACATTAGCTGGGTCTAGCAAGAGTCTAGATTATACAGCCTAAGGGACAAATGTAAACATTAAAAAACTAACTGCCTCCTGAAATACGCATAAGATAGATCATAACTGGCAACTAGCTGTCAGTTTTCAGAAACAACAATACCAAATGATGATGTAGTGAAAAAAAATTTAAACAATAACATATAGAAATATGCATCATCTCACTGTTAACAATTATTCTCAAATAGTTTGTTACTAGTCCATTTATGTCTTAATATTTAATTTGGATCTAACAAATCTCCCAATTTATTTCAGTTAGCCCTCAAAAACAATAGGACATCTTCTAAAATTCTCTCTCTTATGCTTGTGTTATAAAAGGGGAAAAATGTTTAAGAGCACAACATCTTTGTCCCACTGTTTTCCTTTTACGTATTGTTACTACTATGAACAAATTACATTGTCCCATCGACGGGAACATCTGAACAAGATCTATTCTGACACGAAGCAAATAATAAATCTCTCCCTGTAATGAGTTCTGCTTTCTAATAAATTCACTCATTATTTTAGCCTAGAAGATTAAATGTTATGAAATCTATAATGTGAAGCACACACAAAATGTACATACATATATACAAACAAACTTTGGGGTTAAACCACATTTTGGTATTCGCATTATTTCACAAATAACATGTCACCTTTATTTAAGCTGATCGGACCAGTATTTCTTTTCTATCAACTGAAGCAGCTAATTTACTTTCATTGACCATCCAGCAGTATAATGTACCACCTGCTTATTGTGATTCTCTCTGGCTAGACATTTAAAAAAAAAAAAAGAAAGAAAGAAAGAAAAGAAAAAAGCCTCTTTCCCCCATTCTGTAATTTAACTTTGTACAAATGTAATCTTAAATTCTTCAATTCTCTGAGGCATTCAGTGAGTGGAAATGCTGGGATTTTTACAGCACCACATCTGTGCATGCACATTGTGATTAATATAAGACAAATCCTTCAGGCATATTGCAATTGATGCAGCAAAGCTGAACTTATTTGAAGCACTGCAGAATTATCTGGTTTTTCAACTGCTAGCTAATTTATTTGCTCACAGCCAGACAAGTATAGAAGATTAAGCACTTTTTTCATCGTTATATGGAAGTAGAAGATGCACATACGGTAGTAAAGGGGCAGAAAACAGTGTTATAATAGATTCTAATATTTTGGAAATAATTTGCTTTCCAGTCCAGTTCAATATTTTAAACAACTTAATATCCTTTTGAAACTCTAAGTCATAATGTGATGAGGAATCCTATCCAGTCAAGTTTTCTTTACTATTTTTGTTTTCACCTAAGATTATTTCTATTCTCTGTAAACATTCACAACCCCACCAAATGCTAGTTCATACTTACTGCTGAAAATCAGAAAAAAAGAGCCAGAAGCATGTAACGTTCAGTCTGCTACTTCATTTTGGGTTAAGAGACTACAGTTTTGACAGTAGGGCCATCTGCTGTTAACTTTCCTTCTCATCATAATACCAGTCCAGTCAAAAGCAATTAAGTGTGTTTTGCCATTATAATATGTAGATAATTATGATAAATTACAGTTTTTAAATCACCCTCAAATTATGCATATGGTAGGTATTTTCGTTGCAGTTACTGATGTAAAAAATAGTCCTGCATATGCAAACTATTTCAGCTATTTTATTAATGATATTAGTTCTGTAATGAGATATCTACAAGGAAATTTCTTAGGCACAGAGCCTGACAGTCATTAGAAATCTATTTATATCTCAGCAAGACATTTTGCCAAGTAGATAGAGTCATAACATTCTGTACTGCCATTATAGAAAATACTCAGAAAATCGTCTGGTTTATTGTGTCACAAAAATCAGAAACATAAGCAAACACACCAATAAGTAGACAGAATAATATTTTAGGTTTTGGTATAACATGGAATTATTCAGGAGACTGACACAGGCTAAAACACTGGATAAAACACATCACTTTCAGAACTACGCACTAACACTGTTCTCTGTCGAGGTCCTTTAACATTGTTCAGGCGATCCCCAGGATTAGCCAGGCATAAATAAACACCAATTCAAAGTGGAGTCAATAAAAATTCTTCCTCTACCGTAACACTGGATTTGTCTTGAGGGTACTTTTTGGATGGGAGGAGTCCTACTGTCATACTTTCTCTCAAGTTTAACTCACCACTGTTACTATTTTAAATTTCTGTATAATGTTTCCTCGGTGTTTCCTCGCTAGTGAGTGGATTTATTGAGAAATAATCAGTTCCTACAATGCAACCACATGCTTTTCATGACCACAGCAGCATCGAGCAATAATCCAGGACCCTTCATACATCTGTTTCTCGCCAGGAATGTGCTACCCACTATGAAAGCCGGCTCATAAATCCTGAGCACTAACAGCAACCGGCAGCACCTGAGTCATGCAGGCCGCAGAGGAACAAGGAGGAAGAGACGAAGGCAAAAAATTATGACACAATAAGCTGGCAGCAGCAGAATCAGATCTCAGCTCTGTTAAACGCACAGAGATGGTGTCTGGCAATGGCCTTACCACCTTCTCCTCATTATGGCCACACTGAGTACAAATACAAGTCAGAGAGATAAAAGTTAGCAGGAGAGAACTATCGATTCAATTGACTTCAAAAACTTGCAGCGAAAGACACGAGTGGTACGAATTGATATTTAAATCTTTCCCCTCAGACAACGCAGCAGAGCAATATTTCTGTGAGGGAGCGATACAGAAGGAAAACCAGTGGTCAATAGATGCTCGGCTTAAATGTCAGCTAGCTTGCTCTTCAGCTGTGCTTGCAATAACCACATAGACTCAGGAACAGAAGATACCAACAAAACAATAGCAGAATATCCCTATCTATGCCTTCTGATTCTGAGCACTTCAAGACAGGAAAGGATAAGATCGCTAACTAAAAGAAACGGAGCCTTTATATAATTCTGCTCATAGAATAGATGTTTTCTTTCCATATCTCTCTGCTAGCTGAGTCACTGCCGTTAACAGCTGCCAGTGCGTTACCGTACTTTTTTCTCCTTGGCAGGACAGGGAAATTGCTCCCCACAGAGCAGATGCCAGTCAACACGGCAAAAGGAACTGCGCTGAGCATAATTTCTCTTCCCTTAACACTAAGTTGTTTTCAAAATGTTTGGTTTCCATCAGACCACTGCTTGGGGTGAGCTGTTGCTTCTAGATTTGTTTCGAACATAACATTAAGTTGTACTCAATTTCCATAATCAATTAAGAAAATTTAGTGGATATTTTTATTTCAGAACTGCTACAAAATTTAACAAGCCATTCAACTGGCACAGCTCTCGTTAAAAAAGCTATTGAAAACTTAATGTTTAGCTACATTTTTTTTTGTTTACAAGATTAGTTTTGCAAGGTATCACAAAAAATAAATTTTACTACTCCATATAGTTCTGTACCAAGGATTTCAGAAGAGGATATTTGGATTGCAAGGCTTGATATCTAACACAACAAGGCATTGCAATTTTGAGCAGGGAGAGCTGCACGTAGCCTCTGAACTGTGGTGTGCGAACATGTACACGTAGAAAGCCTATCCACATCTTGATTGCTGATTTTTCTGAACAAAAACAAGAACTGCAGCCTCTACTTGACTAATTAACTTGAATTCATAAACAAGCCAGCCCACCCTCAGTCAACAATGCAGGTGTCTGTTCAGAAGCATGCAGAATGACAAAAACATTCACTGAAATTTTTTGGAAGCAGCAATGCTGATTTCTACCTCCTTAAAACATATGTCAAGATCCAGAACAGAAATGCAAATAAAATTCAGCAAGAAAAGTCCTCTTTTTAAGCAGAGAAGTTCTCCGCATACTTTTATCACAAATCTGCCCTTGAAAATAAAACATAATTAGCACCATAGCTAGGACTAATTAGTTAAGGGATTGACTTAACCAACACAAGACACTTTGAATAGAGCTGAAAAGACTATCTCAATGGGGATGTTTCAGTTTGGAACGCAGTCATGCTGATTACTACTGATGCAACATTAGAAATGCACATACAAAACCGTACCCACCTATGAAACACTAACCCCAAACCAAAGTTCATACAACTTTGGTAGCTCCAACCAACAGGTAAAATTTTAATTTTCAAGTACTCCATATTCCAGTTGTGGGCCAAAAGGATGTCAAGCTGGGAAGCCCATGCAGAAGCACTTACAAGAGGGAATACAGTCTGAGAGGACCATGAAACTTGACTAACTCCTCAGTACAGCTGAAGGTGCCAGCATGTACAAATCTAGGAAGAAAAAAATAAAATCTTTCACTACTGTCCTCCAAAATACATACAAGTGAGAATGTTTATTATTAAACCAGGAAAGACACCAAGGGCAACATGTGCAAGACATTATCCATCATTGATGCCTAAGTGACCACTTTTGGAAGTTAAGGCAGTGAAGATGTGTCCTCTAGGGAGCAACATCTTAGCGCTCTTCATCAGCAGAACAACAGCCTCTATCTTTATGAATGCATCAATCTTACTTCTGGTCTTCAACAACCAATTTGGGAAGTGATTTTTTTGGTAAGATGGAAAGTAAATAGGATGTTTGACTCAAGCCTTATTTGGCACTAGTCTCCTTTTAAATCTAAACAGTGAGATGCAATCCAGGTGGAAAACTTGAATTCTCTGAGACTAAATTTCAAAGATACCAGTCTTCACCACCTTCATTTGCACCAATTGTATTTTAAATTTAAGACAGAGCACCTATTAATCTCCCTTCTATGGCATTTCAGACATTTTCCACAAAGCTCTGCAAGTGGGCCCCTCAATATAAGAAGGACATTGTGCTGCTGGAGCGTGCCCAGAGGAGGGCAACAAAACTGGTGAAGGTACTGGAAAACAAATCTTATGAGGAGCAACTGAGGGAACTGGGGTTGTTTAGTCTGGAGAAGAGGAGGCTGAGGGGAGACCTGTTCACTCTCTACAACTACTTGAAAGGATGTTGTAGTGAGGAGGGTGTCGGTCTCTTCTCCCAAGTAGCAAGCGACAGGACAAGAGGGAATGGCCTCAAGTTGCGTCAGGGGAGGTTTAGGTTGGATATTAGGAAAAACTTCTTCACGGAAAGAGTAGCGAGGCATTGGAACAGACTGCCCAGAGAGGTGGTTGAAACGCCGTCCCTGGAGACGTTCAAAAAACGCATAGATGTGGCACTCCAGGACATAGTCGAGCAGGCATGGTGTTGTTAGGTTGACGGTTGGACTTGATGATCTCAGAGGTCCTTTCCAACCTTAGGGATTCTATGATTCTAAGTTGTAGTGTTTAAACACCTTGCTATTTTTTATTTTAAAAAAATCAATTTCCCAATTTTATTCATCATTGAGGTTTTCTGTATCAAATAGGCTGTGTGCTGTCTACAAGAGCTCCTAATGAACTATTAGCATTTAATAACCATCTTTAACTCTCTTATGTAACTGCTCCCTCTCTTTTGGTCCGTTATCCCTCAAGAGCAGTCTCATCTGCCTAAAAGCACCCTTCTGCTGCAAGCCTGGCAGCCAAAACCCCTGCGGCACTGTAAGGGAACTACAAAGCAGCCTGCAGAAACCTCCAGCACATGCTTTCAAAAAGAGATGGCATCAATCTTCCCATCGCTGTCAAAGACACCAACTAATGTGGGAGAGTAATGCCCAAGCACACAGAACAACGTGGGGGGGGAGGGAAATGCTAAATTCACCTGTGTGGTGTACGTAAAAAAGGAGATAAACTCAACATCACTTAAATGCCACTGGACTTGTATTGTTATCATCCGTTCTCACGCTCCACTGAACCAGTTATCTGCATTCTCAGACAGGCACAAAGACCTTGAAGCCCTCAGTAATATTAACAGTGCAGTAAGCACCTCACAGGCAGCGGGGCCCCCCCTTTACAGACGGGCATCTGTGATCGCTTGAGTTAAAACACACAAAGCACGCTCACCAAGTCGCGCACTTTGGCACGAGACCTGTCATTTTTGCCCTCGGACTACTGTGTACGTCTGAAGTGCTTTGAGATAGAGCAGGAATCGCTGCATCCCTAGGAAAAATACTGTGACTGTGTTATTGTCCCAACCGTAACAACTAACAGGATTTGCAAAAAATCTACCTAGAAACACAACTTGTTCAGTATATCTTAGCACAGACAGCTGTGAAAGTAGTCTCTGCTTTACTCTGTTTTCAAACCTGCCCAAGTAAAAAGTGAAGGAAGAAGATAGTTGCACACAAACAGTTCTGAGCATTATGGAATTATTTTTTTCATTCTGCAAGTATTATGTAGAATAAAAGAGTAGAATTAAAAGAACCTGTTTTCATAAAATCATAGAATGGCTTGTGTTGGAAGGGACCTTAAAGATCACCTGATTCCAACCCCCCTGACATAGGCAGGGATGCCACCCGCTAGATCAGGTTGGCCAGGGCCCCATCCAACCTGGCCTGCTTTCTGTGCAGGTTCTCATTTACAGTGTTTTGCTTATTTAATGGTTGCCTTTGGACGTACAGGTATACAACACAGCATCTCAAATACCTTCAAAATTCAGACTCTGCCTGCAAACCCTTCTTCTGAAGCAGAATGTCTTCTGGAAGAGGGTGTTGTCATGACTTTTGGATGCCTATTATCCAATGTCAGAAAATGGTAAGGCTTTAAGCAATGCAGGAATGAGCAATAAATTGGCTGACAATACTGTCCTTTAACTGAGATTCAACACCAGCCCTGGCTGTGCCCACTTCCAGTATGTGTTAATATGCTAGCACAAGAGAAATGGAAATCCTCTGCTCCTTTTCCAATTTTTATAACATTGATTCAGATCCTTGGCAAAAGAAGCAGAAGCAGTAAAAGTAGAAATATTCACCCAGAGTATCTGAAAACTAAAGATAAATTTCAAAATGCCTTACTCATGGTATAAAATAAAAATCTGCTGACATCTGGTATGGATCAGCTGGCTGAATTGCTTTGATTACTCATCCACAGCCAAGTTCTTTTTTATTTATTCATTTACTCATTTATTTCGTGGTTATAAAAATGTGTTTCATAATAAATATGGAGAGTGACAACACAATGCTGATTAACAAATAAGATGTTCTCAATTTCTTTAACAGATTTCAGTTTTTAGAAAGAAATGTGTGTCTGCAAAAATATCAGCCCTAAATTTTATCCATGCCTTTGCTGTCACAGCTTGTTTTTCCCTTTCTTTGAATATGCTAAATTTATAGGTGTTGACAAAGTATTAAGAACTACAAGAAGAGAATGTCGGTGTAGAGCACTTCTATGAAATCATATTATAAAGACTCATTTTCCTCTAGCACATGACAACTCTGAGCTGCAAATCACAGAGGGCTAAAAGCTTGTCCTAGTAAAGTACAAACGCAGGCATGTGTATATCCACTCTGCTCTAAGTGCCTCTACAATAGGCCACAAACAGACTGAGATTATCACATCTCTGGTCTGATCTAATGCAGTATATCTGCATGAGCCAAAAAGAAGCAGAAAGGACCAAAAAAACTTGAACCCCAAATAACTAGTTCTCAAATGGAGAAGACTCAGTTGATGAACTGAAAAATATTAGAAACATACAATAATTAGGGTTGAAAAGGACTTCAGGAATGTACAAATCCTCACTCCAAATGAGCCAGCTTTGAAGCTTAATCGACTTATTGAAGGCCTTACTGTGTTTTTAGCATCTCCAGAGCAGAGGTACCGTAATCTAACAGCCTTTTCCAATGTTGACCACCATAACAATTTTTTTTCCTGATCAAAATTCTCTTGCTGCAGCTTTTGGCTCTTCCCTCTTCTCCTTTTAATAAGCATCCCCAAGAGTCTCTTTAACTTTCCTTTAGACAGTTGAAGACAGGCACTAGAGTTGCCCCTCAGTCATCTTCCTCAGTCTTCTGTTCCCTAGACCGATACAATCCAGCCCTCAGCTTCTTACGCTTCAGCTCCCTTTTCATCCTGGTGTTCTGCAAAGCTGCTTCCTACCCAGGCAGACCACAGCGTACGGCATTGTTTCATCCTAGATGCAGGGATCTGCATCTGCCTTTGCTGAAGGTAAGGTCCCCCTGAGCCCATTTCTTCAGCCTGTTGAGAGCACTCTGAATAGAAGCCCTGTGCTCCCACAGACTGACCACTTCCTTTGAAAAGAGTAACACAGGGCAAACTTACTGAAATTGCATGCCGTAGAGTCATACAGGTTATTATGAAGGTGTTAAGCAGCACTGAGCCCTGTGGAACTACTAGGTTTGTTCCTCTTCCAAAGAAAATCTGGCTTTGCAAATTCAAGCCACTACTTGGTGTGAAGTACAAGCCTTTTTTCCATCTTACCAGCCGCTACTTCCAGAAGAGTCTGTATTCATCCACTGCAGCACACTATTTGTGTGAGATACCCCACACTACATTTCTGTGACCCTAAAAAGGTACTGTGATGGTATGTATACTTCTTATTCCTCCTTTTTGCTTCCTATGCACTGTGTGTTTCTGTACAAGTACTCGAGATAGGCCATCACGGAAAGTATGAAAGGCTCACTTACAATTCTGTCTTTATATACTTCTCTGGCCCTCATTCCTCCACTTCTCTTGGGCTTCAGTCTCTATTTCCTGATAAACCAAAATTAAAGTTCTTCTCCCCAGATTAGCAAAAATAATTGCACATGCTAGAGAACAACTCTACTACCGTCGCACCAAGCTGCTCACTTCCCCATAGTCATGACCACAGTAATAAACAATACCTTAGACAATGTAAGTCTAGAACACGTGGATTTAATGCTTACTTAAACCTACAAATGACCTGAAAGGACAGTTCTAAAAGATACTATCACCCATGCAGCTTAATCAAAGCTTTTCAGACAGCTGTTCAAACTTAAGATCATATGTGAAGCATTCTTTCCTAAGGATGATCCTCACATTAGAAAGATATTATGTTCTTACTGTTGAAGAACAGATGAACAAAACCCACAGAGCTACAACGCGTACAAGATGTATGGCTGCTCTTGTGATGAATTACTGAAATTACAGGAAGACAACAACTATAGGTGGTGTGGTTATGCAATGAGATAAGGATGTACATTACCATTTCATCACATGTTCCAACAATACTTCTTTTGCTACATCTTCATATGTGCATGAAGCAGGATTTTCTGGAAAAGCTGTTGTTCAAAACAAGTACAGTAACCTGCTGAGTACTGAGAATGAGCTACTTTTATGTCTGAAACTTCCCACTGCTCCTAAACAGATCCGTGACTCCAAGCAGACTCATCTATCTCATTAACGAGAAGTACTATTAGGGAAAGACAGAAACCTCTGAATTTAATTAAAATTCAAGTACATTTTGTCTGAATGCACATTTTTATATATGTTGTTACATACAAAAGGAAGAATATTATAAACTTTATCTACCCACTTGTTTACAGAAAAAGAATGATCAGCTAATATTTTGAGAGCATGCCATATAAAAATTCAAATAGGGGGAAAAAAGGTACCAACTACGAAAGTCTGGCAACTCTTGCTTATAGCTTATCTTTGCATGCCATGGCCTAGTCTAAAAGTTATCCATTGGAGAAAGATGCATCTTGATACCAAAACTTCACAGTGAAATTCAAAAAGGCTGGAAATAAAAACAGGTGAGGTGCAGAGGAGCATGGAAATCCACAGATCGATCCTGACTCCTGTTTCCATTATCATTTGTGACTAGAAGGTCACACTGATTTAAAATTCTTAATCATGCAAACATTATTTTTAAGTAACCTTTTAATCTCTTAGAGGAATACTTCACAGTTGCTTTAGATAACTGGTGATCTTTGTAGGCTGCTTGCGTAATGTGAAACACAACGCCTAGCCACTGTAGGTATTTTAATTGTGTGCTCAGTCAATATCACCAAACCTGTGATGCCATTTCAAAACTAAACTAACAAAAACATGTATTACTGAGAAAATGTGCGGAGGAAGAGAGGAGGCTCATGACAGTGTTGAAGAGGAAAAGCTTAAAGATGCCTTTTGCTACAGAAGACAACGCAGAAAAATCAAATCTAGAGAAAACAGGCACAGAGTTAAGCCAGAATGAGTTTCAATTGCTCTTCCTCTGAATTCTGAAATATTTCTACTGACATCACTGAAAGCAAGCTTATCTTATTTTTCTTCCCCAGAAAGTCAGGAAGGAGAGAGATTATCCAGGCAAGTTCACCAGGCTTAAGACTGTTAATGAAAAATTCTGCCCTCATGCTCAGTGTCGTACATTCTGTTTTGCACAATAACTGACAAACACAATGAGATTCAAATAAATAGCCACTTGGCTATAGACTCTCTACTCCTACAAAAAACAAGCTGAAGGCCAGTAAAAAAGGCAATCGAATCAAACCTAGTAGTAACAACTTCACTGCCACAAGAAACCTTCTACTTCAGAAGAAAAATGCATCTGAGGAACCCCATGCAGGTGGTGGGTCTCTCCTACACTCTGAGTATTACATACTACATTTGAAGACAGGAGCTTTGAACCAATGTCCTGAGGCAAAGTCCCACTACTTTTACAGCTCCTTTGGTGAAACAGTATCAAAGGGGAGACATTTGTCCTGCTCCCGTTTTTAATTCAATTTCTTCAAATACTTCCTGTGCTATCCAGTCTCCAATGTGAGAAGGTACTGAGGAGACCCTCTGGTCACTCCTGCACACCTGGTGTGGAGCACGTGTGAATTCCAAGAGGCACAGCTACCAAATATGCCCCAAGACAGCTTCTGGAAACAGCTTCTGCAGTCTGAGTGCAGCCACCAGTCTGCAACAAAGGCAACCCTACCTGAGGTTGGGAGAACATTTATCTCAGACTCAGAGCCTCATCCTTAGCAGTGGAGTGATAACACCAATTTCATTTGAGCAGGTTGCTACTGCTGCAGAATAGCAATGAAAGACAGGGTGGTATGACCTGCCCCATACTTAATGATAGTGCTGCTGAACTGAATAAACCTCATATGAACCTCATAACAGGTTACAGCCTGCCCAGGAAAAGCAGCAGCATGGTGTCCCTGTGATCTATCAGGGCCCTACACCCTTAAGATCCAGCACTCCTGATCAGGTCTTTGTCAAGACAGCAGACCCAGCACAGGTGATGAACCTCCCCAGCATCATTCAGGTACCATTCCTTCCTGGGTCAGATCAAGAGGCCATCTAAACCAGCAGAAAACAGCTCATGCTCAGAGAAAGAATATAAGAAAAAAGGCAAGTATAGAATGGGCATTCTCAAATCTTGCCTTTTGGCTTCCAATGAAGACCATTGCTTTCTTTTCACTGTAGAAATTCTACCCCAACAAAGTGCACTGGAAGCTGATAAACACCAAACTAAACCCACAATCTTATTCTATCAGTTCCATGGCTACAAACATCTCACCTTTATACGGGTAACAAACTAGTTCCTGAGATACAATACTGAGCGTCCCTTGGGCTGACAACACCCATTCAGTACCACACTTGCACTAGTCTCTGTTTTAACAACATAGTGGCATTCATGTATTAGACAGAGGCTGACATTAACCTGTGGTATCTCATATTTCATAGAATCACCGAATATCCCAAGTTGGAAGGGACCTATAAGGATCATCAAGTTCAGCTCCTGGCTTCACACAGGACCAGCCCAGTCAGAGCAGATGACTGAGCGTGTTGTCCAGGCACTTCTTGAACTCAGTCAAGCTCAGTGTGGTGACCACTTCCCTGGGGAGCCTGTTCCAGCGTCTGAGCACCCTCTTGGTGAGGAACCTTTTCCTGATATCCAACCTAAACCTCCCCTGTCACAGCTTCCTACTGTTCCCTCAACTTCTCATTCCAGACAGAACACCTTATTTCTGGAAAGTCACCACTTTTTTTTTTTTTCTAATGAAGACAATTGGCATGAAAGTTTCTTACACAAACAAAAGCCGTATGCCAAGGAACACGCTATCCATTTTCAGAATCAGAACTCAGGGAAAAGAAAAAAAAACAAAACAAACCACAACCAAAAAAACCCACCACCACCAAAACCACACACATCCAAAAACAACCACCCAAACAAACTGCATACTGTGTGCACACACAAAAACCCCACCTAAAACCAAACACGCCCCACACACACACACACACACCAACCAGGCTGTTTAATTCATACAGGAAGCAGAGGGGAAAAAAAATTTTGAAAAGGACCAAACTTCATGGAGGCTTGGTCCCTGAAGTCAGGCTCCCATAAACTTGCTCAAATTTTGCTTGCAAACTTCAGAATTCAAAAACCTTGGGAGTTTTCCATTGCAGCAAAAGACAGAGCTTTAAAAAACTGAAAGATTTTAATTAGACATTAAGTAAGATAGCCTTTTCCCAGCTCCATCCCCTAGGAGATGTTCAAAGGGAGCTGCATTTCAGACACTGAAAACAGGAACAGTTTTCATCGCTTGTAAACAACAATCTGGGGAAAGAGAGGAAAAGAGCATTAACTTTCAAGACTTTCCTTCTACAATCTGACAGAATCAGACAAGCTGAAAAACTCAACCAACTTATCTCTGAAATACACTACAACATTTTAATTAAACAGTTTTGTGCTTGTATCTTTCATCTAGGATCAAAGTGATCACCCCATATAAACCTGAACCAAGAATTCAGGTATTTCAAATGCTGAATGACAGGCCAACTGAGGATTAAAGGTCAGGTCAATAGCCTGAAATGTAGTAAAAAACAGACAATGCTAAAGAACACTTAGACCTTCACAAAACGCAAACAGCCTTCAGGCTGGTTATAAGTTTACTCAAAGTGAGACAGCATGATCTATTCAAGTTGCGCTGTAGGTTGGATGCCTAAAGACAGGGTTGTGCTCATAACTATAGTATCAGTTTGCTACATGACCTAGTCTTTTGGATTCACCTGTATTTCCCTACTGACAGGACAGACTTATTCTGCAGTTCTACCTGAGTATCATGGGTCCAGTTCTCTATGGGATGTATATAATTTCACTTTAGGCTTGTTATCTGTCCAAAATGCTTTTGCCTGCTAGTTTTTCATACAGCTGGAAATGAAGCTGAGGCCTCCTCAAAATCATGGTTCCTCAGGGACTATACAGAAAACTGTTATTGCTCACATAATAAATTCCCAGAGTATAGCATATCGATGAAGCCAACAATGCTCTTTCCAATGATTTATTTAGTTGTTGACTTTAAGTTTCCCTTCCATGTAAGAGCTTTTTGGTGTTTTGGATGTGGTGGTTTTTTTTTCCGTCAGAGATAAGCAAGTCTCTGAAAAGTTCTAGTTTAATATTGGGTTATCAGCTAGTCAAATTATTAACAATGATTCATTAAGGACCCCTCATGGTCTTAATTACCAAGTTTCAGCTGAGATTGCAACAACCACCACAGCATTTATCACAGGTCTGTCAGAGCAACTAAACCTGAGTAGTAACTTTGACAACGTGTACTGAATCTCTTTTCTACCAATGCTTTTTGCATTATCTTCTGCCTGCAATTTGCGTCACGTCTCTGCAGTGAACCTCATTCAACTACATGCAATAACAAGTATTTCTCAGTATAGTATCATGGGAAATAATTAAAAGTACTTCTTGCATCAAGTTGATACTATAGTACTACTGGACAGATACAACTTCAAAATATGAGGATATTAAAAATCACACACACATACACACAAAAAAAGTTATTTGTGTAACAATCCCATCTTGAAAAAATTGATTATTTTTTTTTAAAAAAAAAAAAAAGTTTTTTCTGGTTTCCAGAGAGGGTGGACATTCACACCACTGAAGCTTAGATGCTTACACAGGTACAAAATTTCCTGTGGCTCCTCAATACTCAACAGAGAAAGAAAGGCTTCTCCAGGAATAAATTCAGAGCAGAGACCCAGCATAAGCACTTTGTAGAAACAATTTCTTCTAGAAGTGATGAAAACATAAAAGGAGGACAAGAGAAACTAGCTGACTGAGGCTAGGTGGTTCACACTGGAACACAGAGAAATAGAAAAACATTCTCATTGTATCATGCTATCTTCAGACCGACAGAGTTCAATGAATCAGATTTTTTATATGACTGGATTACTGCTTTCTCATATTCTTTGAGGAATCTTGCTCTCTGTGATTCTGCATGATGGCCATAGAAAATAGATTTCACAGATATTTTAATAGAAGGTAAACAGAGGTCATAACCTCCCAGCACAAAAATGATAATGTTTATCTAGTGTTTGGCTTCTGTGGCTATACAATTTAATTAATCTCATGATAATATCAGCCTGACCTGCAGTAGAATAAAAGATGAGGGTTCATTTGTCTCACTAATGTCAATTTTACTGTGAAGTTTCAAAGCAGTGATTAGGAAAGTTGAACACAGAGAGTCCTATATTTTATGAGAGTCCTGAACAATACAAAAAATTACTATGAATTACCTTCAGCATGGGAACTACTGATAAACTGTATTATTTGTTACTGATCCAGTGCAAGTGGTATCTTATAACGTTATCAACATATAGAGCTGCATTGTGAAAAGGTGATAGTCTGGGTTTATGTCATCCAAGATTCAAGAATTCGTGGGTACTCATCATCTTGACAGCTAGTATCTTATTTGTCGTCCTGGATTTGTAAAGAAAGCAGATATGTTTAAGATAGAGGATTTGGGTCCTTGAGTTCATTTTACATAAATCATGTGATCATAAGCATGAATTATGCATTTTGCAGGAGAGACAGAATGGAGGCCAGATCTCCAGTCTTGTAGATCTTCAGAGATTTCTCAAATAAAAGATTTGATGCTTTTCTGCTATTATTCAGAGGGTTCAACACATTCCAGATGAATTATTCAGGGATTTGTTATGGTACCATTCCGAGGTATTAGTCGTGCTCCTTGTCTTTTATTCTTTAAAAAAAAAAGAAAACAGTTCAAATATTTTAATTAGAGCAAAAAAATTATAAATGTCTACATTGTTAGATGTCTTCAGTTTCAGACTAGGCCAGTTGATAAATATTTGCCCAATTCTTGCCCAAAACACTTCTGCACATAGCTATAAAAAACACTTTAGATTCATATGAGTTGCAAAGCATGTAAGAATCCATAATCCTGGCTACAGCAGTTGACATCTCCGTGTCAGTTCCTCCATCTGGTAAATGGGTAGAACCATACCAGTCTTGGAGAAAGATGAGGAAACATTATGATTAAGTTCTGCTAAGTCATATATTAAATAAAGAAGTTTAAACACTTCACATATTGATGTATAAACTATCTTAGGTACTCCTTCAAATGAGGATCACTTGTTACTACTTTTAAAATATCGCAGCTGATAATAGAAAGGAAATAATGTGCAAACACAAGACATATCATATCGCAGATGTACTCTTTCACTCAAGACCTCTTCCCTCCTCCACATAATTTTTGTAAGAATAGTTCTTTTCATTCAGAATATTCTTAGGAATATAAATTTATATAACGCAAGGGATGTTAGCCAGTGAGATCAGATGTGCAATCTGCCTAATACCATGTGCTGGGTATAGATAATAATGTGTTATCCCTTATTTCTAGTCTTAATTTTGTCTATGGATTTGTAAGGCTAGACTATGAGTGATGTGATCGCAAACATATGCCTTAACACTACTTTTTTTCCCCCAGGTGTTCTTCAATGCTTGTTACAGAAAAGTGAGTGATTACCAACATTTCTTAAAGGAAAGGCTAGAAGAAATAGGAAATGCAAGCACAGAAGTGCCATTTCAGAAGGAAAATGGAATGTAGGACACAAAATCTTCTATATTGTATTATGAAAGTCTCTTCAGTGCAACAAAAGCATAATCAGAAGCTCACAAACATTCCTACAGTCTGTTTGGATTAAGTTGCAGTCAATGCCTGGTCATATGAGGCTGAATTTTGTTCAACAGAAGGAACAATTGCAGGAACATAATAACAGGTAAGGGACTTTAAACTTACTGTTCTTTGAGCAGCTAAACTTATTAGCCTGGCATCTTCCATGTCCCTCACAATACCATTTTCTTTCATATTCCTAACCTGTGTCACTGTAATAGCCTATATCCTCACAACATCCCTTGAGCCATGCCCCTATATATCCAAGTTTGTTCCTAGACTTATGAACACAGTACTCTTATCTTATTCCCTTTTCTCCCAAACAGTGATGCATCTCACTCCTTCTAATAATACATACTGAAAATAAAAGTGATAAGGGCAGAACTTGTCCTTCCTTCTTCACAATGGGGGCATTAGGATGGGTCTCTACTTGTCAACATCAATTTTCATACAACCTGTATGACCTGAACAATTTTAAGATCTTGCTTCAAATCATCCAAAAAGGTCCAGCAGCTATTAGAGCACAGATAGTGATGGAGTAATGGCATATGCCTCATTTCCTTAAGCAGGCAGGCAACAAATTAGATAAAAGGATGCATTTTACAGAAAAATGCTCATGTCACTGCTATGTGCTATCTAACATTTTTAAATTTATAACTTTTGTCCCCTAGTGCACACCCATTTGAAAAAGGCAGACAAAGTAAGAAAGGAATATAAAAATACCCAAAAAGATTTCTTAAGCATAGTGACAAACATCCCAACAGTATGGGGCTAGTTTAAATAAATAACTAAATAAAATCAGTAATATTTAACTAGATAACAGCAATAAAGTTACCTGTGATATGCTTCGCTGCCTTGACAGTAACTCAACATAAAAGATTTTTTAAAAATGTCATGTAAATGAGCTAAAGTGCTGCTTCCTGAATATTAAAATATTTGGACAATGCTATGCTACAGCAAGTCCCTATGAGCAGAATATGCAGTTAACAATCAAGATAATGGAAAACTGACACCTTATGCTTTTTGTTATTTTGCACTGTTTTCTGAAAGACTAGAGTAAAACACCATATGACACACTGCAGGGAAGACCAAGGAAAGGACTCGGCAATTAAATTTCCCAAATTAATGACATTTTTGACATTTCTCTTCCCTTAAGAAGCTTTGTGGCTTAGGGTGGAGTTTTGTTCTGGTTTTCCATAGGAAAAAACAATCAAGATAATGATAGTAATTGGTAAACAGATGAGTGAGAAATCCCAGAAGCAATCTCATATTAAAAGGCCACACTGGATATTACAGAGGAATACTGCTCTATAACATTTTTACTTGACTCATAGATGTTTATTTTGCTCTTTTTTTTTTTTTTGTCTTTAGAGAAAACTTCCCAGAAAACAAGACAACACATTAAAAAGGTCTCAAAAGGTCATTTAATCTATCCCCTGCCCCTGGTAGGATCAATCATATCTGCTACAGACATCTACATAACTTCACCAACTAAGACTTCCAGCAGCAGAGACCCCCACAGCCCTCCCCCGGCGTTAAATGATGTTACTTCCCTTACGTTCACAGAAGTCCGTCCCCAACGTCTGACCTGAGTCTCTCATTGCAATTTAACTCACTGCTTCTCCTAGTCTCAATATGCCTTGTAACTACTCCTCTTCCCCTCTATTACCTTACCTTCCTGATTCTGCTGTTTATCCCATCTTTCTTGAAATGCAGTGCCTCAAACTTGATATATCAGTTCAACCAAGATTCTCTTATACATGACATAATGTAATGCTGTTCACAATTTTTATTTTTTTAAACACAGAACAGTGCGGATTCATATTTCATGTAGTATCCAATACAGCTGTTACAACCTTTTCTTCAGGTTTGTCTAAGCAGGTTTTCCTCCACCTTGTATTTGTGCAATTAGTTCTTCCAAACTGTAACATGCTGCGATAGTCCTTACTAAATCTCACCCAACTTCTTCAGACTATTGCTCCAGCATGTTTACTTTAATCCTGTCCTCCAAAGTTCTTCTTGCTGCTTAAGCATCATGATCACCTGCAAAGTAAGCAAGTATTCTGCGCAGACCCAAACTAAACCCTCCAGAAACACATTCAGCCCTTATTCAATAGCAGATGCTTCACACAATTAGTCTATACAGTTCCCTAACTACTGGTTGATTCAGTTTGCAGCTGTTTCATCTACCATGTATTGCTTTTGCTTGCTTATAAATGCAGCATGCAAAAAAAATGTCCAGGTGTTTAAGACAAGATGCATCTCATCTACAGCTTCTCTGACATGTACAAGGCCTGCCACTTTTATAAAATTAAATTAGACTGGTTTGACAAGAGTTGCTCTCAATCAAGACACCCTGCACTTTTTGTTTTTCAAAGTATTTGCCATAGATTGTGACATCTAGCACTTTTCTTGAATTTAAGTTAGGTAAATTGTCTGCAAATCTCTGATTTTCCTCTTTCACTTCCATTCTCTTACCTTTTTCCATCTTTCTGAAAATTCATTGTTTTCTTGAACATGAATATTTCACCATTTCCCTAAATGCTTAAGGATGACATTCATCAGGATCAGCCAAAACAAGAGCAAGCTTTCTACTCCTCTTTCTACCCCTGCCATTTACAATAATCACGATAGCTACGTGGTAAGATCACCACTAAATCCCTTTTTTCCCTTTTAATCATTACGCATAGGCTTCCACACTCAAATCAACTGCAGTCTGGACCTCAGAGCAAGCATGTACAATCTTGATAAACCAATGTCACTCATATTAATAAGGCAATGTAAATATTCAAGCTTCTGAATCAGCTCACCAAATTTGTCATGGTATATCACATTCACTACCTAATAAGGTTTTCAGTTCTTCCTCTTTATTTCTTGCACATCTTGTATAGCATTTAGAAATTTCAGATGGGCAGCAGCCTGCTGTTTGCTCCTCTCCTCTCCCCCATGAGTCCATCAATCATGAACTAGATATCAAGATATCCTGAGGTTATCAATGATATATACTTCTTTAACATCATTATGCCATTTTTACAACACTTGATTGATTCTCATATCAAGTTTTCCAGAAGAGATAAAAGCCACATTCCCATCCTAACAACCACTAACTAAAAATAATCTATAACCAGTGTCATTCTTACTCACCTAGCAAACTAGATTTTAACAATAGCAACCCCAGAAACAAAAAGCCTAGTTGGACAATGCAAGTGTGCATCTTGCCTGTAAACACAGGGTCATTGCCCCCCACAGCAGGACCTGCCTCTGATAAATCAAAGGATGTTATCGTCTCCAAGAAAGGATACACACAAATCATATCTGTGACGCTTTCACCCTGCCTCACCTTCCTGACATCCAAAAACTCCACTTTTCTTTTAAGGCTCCCGGGCAAACAAACTACATTTGGTGCGCTCTTTCAAATGTAAGTGGACAGAAATATTTTTCCATTGAAAGTGGATCAGATTAGCAATAGTCATTTTGCAAAGAGTATTGAGATCTCCAAAACTCAAAATATAATTCTAAAGTTAATCTCTCTCAAGAACATAATCTATTGTGTTTTGATTTTAAGTCCTATGAAAGTATGTTGGAAAAACTAAACTGTCTATCTTTTATTCTTGCTGTTAAAAAAATAAAAAAAAAGTAGAGCTTTATTGGTTTGTTGGGTTTTTTAACCTTGAGACTTCCAAGGAGCCAGGTTCCAAGGAACCTTGCTCAAATTACTTTCAATCTGTCAAAAAAAAAAAAGTGTCACAGCCCTAGATTTTAGTAGCTTCACTCTTAGAAACATGTAGAGCTTATTATAGCTGTACTTAATTAAGACAGCATTATTTCCATACACTACTTCACATGCTATATTTGCAAAATAAATTACAGCAAATTCTCCTAAGATCAGAAAACAATGTATATGCAGAGTGACAAGAACCTGTAAGCAGTGGGATGTCAAGGAAACCTTTCTCTACCAGAAAAAGCACATATACATTTTATAAGTACCCACAAAAACCACACTAACCAGAAAGACTGAGAGTATGCATATGGATGTGCACACGTACAGATCCCCATCTTGTTTTCTTCGTAATTAACTAAATTGTTGGGAATTCACAGCAATAGCCATTGTTCTCAGCTGTAGGGTGTTGTGTATCTTTAGCATATGTCCAAGTTAATCCCTTTGTAAAGGTGCACTAGATCACTGTCCCCATAGAAAATGTGTTAAAAAAATTTAAAAGAGTGGAGCTTGGAAAATAGGAAAGAAGCCTCTGCAATGATTGCAGTCTCCAGTTTCGGGGTATCACAAGCCCACAACTCTGCACATGGCCTACATTTAGCTACTCTCTTATCTCAGTTTCCAGAGGTGCTGTGATACACAGAAACAACTGGCTTCACTGGAATTTGGGGAGGCCAGTAGAACAATCACTGTTAAAACACGGATTTTCACAAGTCATATTAACTTTGAATATTCAGTACCGGCAGGGTTTGTAAGATTTCTTAGCTGATGGACACAGGAAATTCAACAAAAACCTGAATTTCTTCTTGTCTTTCCCTTCCTTCCTCTCCCTCCCCAATAGCAGATACGAAATTAAGTTTACATATGAAGATACCGATTTCAACAGTTCTTTGGGACGGGAGGAAGGCTTCCCCCTTGTTTTCATTAAAACTGTAATACTTTAATTTAGAAATAAAGGCACAACAGCTCACATAATGGATACCAAATAAGGCAACAGCAATAACTTTTAGGAACTACTAATAGCCAGACCCTTCTCTCCTGCAAGAGCAGGGCAGATGTGAATTGCCTGTTTAAAGTAGTACCATCTCAGTCATATTCTTTCCTATGACTGCTCACCCAACAAGATGTACCTGTCGTCTTAAACATGAAACCAGCCAAACCTTAGCCCCACAGGTAGGAAGCAACCTGAACTGATTCATTTGTTTGCCAAGTGAAAGGGCATCAGATTGCCTCTACCCCACTGGGCGTGGAAACAAAGAGCAGGGAGTTGCCTGCCTGCAGTGCCCATTAATTATACAAGCATGTCCCGTATAAACCTTGGAGAACTCTAACACACACATCCCCAAAATCCATTCTGAAACGCTGTTTTACATTAACTCCCCAAAATACACAAGACTTCATCTGAACTTAAAATGAAAAATGCAATTGCTAGTAAGCAACGTAATTTCACTGTTCCTTTCCCCAAATCCCAAAGCCAGGTAAAAGATGAGCTTTTTTGCAGGTTTCTACCCTTTCAGGTTTTTTTTCTTTTGTCACTGCCTTAGCATTGCCTCAGTGTAACTACTGTGTTTGGGGGCTTGTTTCTTTGGTTTTTTATAAAAGATGTTTGGCAAAGTCCAATATCATTCACAATATACCAAAAATATAAATAATAAAAACAAAAAACTAAATTATACGGAATATTCTATACTATCAGCAAGCCTCTTTCTTCTTTGCTATGTAGCCTTTTATTAAAATCTAATACTAACACCGGATTAATGTGACAGCCATGAGTATACAAACCAAGTTACAAAGGAAATAAGCTTTTATTACTTTTCCAAAGATACAGCTACCTTAAAAGTAACAGAGGGATGATGAAAATCACTAAGAGGGAAAAAAAAACAAAACCAACAGTGTTTCTGGGAAAAAATATTCAAATTGTTAAACACTTAATTGGATTGTCAGGCTTACGGTTAATTACAGCAATCCTCCTTACACAAAGTCTTTACTTCAGCTGTGTATTTCCCCATGTATAAACAAAGTACAAGAGAATTTAAATAAAACTTTTCTTTAGCATTTGAGATATTTCAGTTCTTATGACGGAGTTATGCACTAGCACACAGTACCAATACAGACAATAACCATGACCAATAAATAACAAGAACTAGAACTGGATTACTCAGATGCCAAAAAAAAATGCATAACAAACTGCCCCAAAATAGGTTTCGTCCTGCTGGCATTCTCCAGGAGCGTGATGACTTCAAATGCAACAGTTGCAGAGCTCCAGCTGGAAACGTCCTCCTCTAAAAAGTCGGTAGACATCAGAGAGTGAGTCATTCTTTAGTGAACATTAATGATAAAAAGTTTCACTGCCATTAGTGAAGCCGAACATTAAACTTCTTCTAACCCATTAAACAGATGTTCCAGCCTTTATGCTAGCATGACTTTTTTCCTAATTGCCTCAATTATGTCCTACTAGGAGCCTGTTGTTCCTCTGACTGCACAGGACTCGAACTTCAGCCGAAACTTTTCTCATCTCCTTCCACCTATGCAGCTCCTCTTGCCGATTCCCTTGCAGAGGGCAACAGCAGCTAACATCTACGCTGCTAACGAAGCGGGGTCTCACAAGGAGATGAAGAGACAAGGCTACAGAAGTGACGGGAGCAGGGGAAGGAGGAAGATGTTGCACAGGTGGGTCTGAGCACCAGGAAAGCACAGTGGTGGGATGGGAGGAAGCGCATAGCAGAAGCGGGCCAGAAACAACTCCAACTATCCTGATCACAGTTAGTCCCCCAACAATTGCCCTGAGAAGGAACTACCTATCAGGGTAGCTCAATGGCCTGTTAATCACAGAACAGGCCTTTAGAATGAACTGTAATTAAGAATTTTCTCTCCTTTATACCCCCTTGCCCTTACAGACCATTTACTGCACATCCTTCTGCCCCTTAAGAGGCCCATGAAGTTGGGGATTAAACCAACAGCGTTCTTTATTTTTAAAAGGCATGACTGCAAATGGCTTCCAGCTGAAATGTTAGAAATCTTTCCAAGTAAAGTGACTTGATATGACTCATTTGCTAATGTCATAAGCCTGTGGCACAAAACATCTTAAAAAAGATAGTTTTGTCTAACTGCTTATTAAATAGAGTCAATTTTTTATATTACTATGTTTTTGTTTTCCTTCTACATCTCAAATAATCTAATTTCTCAACAATTAAGCAGTTTATTTTAATATACTGCTGCTGATTTAAATAGGAAACAATAAAAGCAAAAGGGTATAATCTTTATTAGGTCAATAATACAATACAATACAACTTTTCAGTAAGTTACAGTAAATTAAAAATTTCATTATACACAACTAAGCAACTTCATTAATGTAATTGCCATTTTCCTTACTCTTTTGGCTTACTGTCTTTAGTATATGCAAATAATTATATTGATATATACACACACATACATGCACATACATATACTTTCTACCTACTATCCCTACATTACTTGCAGGTAGAAATCAGTAACAGGTTTCTGAAAGCCACTTAAGAAACTACACCTGAAAACCTGCTTCCCATCAATAAAAGCTGCCCATTGTGATCAACAGTGTAAGAACTACCCTCACAGCTCAGTAAAACACATGGCAGCATATATGCGCCACACTGGCTTAGTATTTACTCATTCTTTTAATGAAGAGGAGCGTATTTGTTTTCTTGTTACAGAGCCCGGACAAGAGTCATAACCTGGACTGAAATCTGAAATGCCACACCACAAGTACAATGCCACTCCAACAGTTGGTAGAACATTCATCTGTTCTTGGAAACATGAAGTTTTACTTTGCAAAAGAGGGAGTTATGTTATGGAACTAGTAAAAAAAAAAAAATGTCCAAAAATGTTACAATTGTCTATGTTGAAGAAAGGAAGCAATTTTCAGCCAAGTAATTGGTACATTTTCTTAGTGCATTATGTTTCTCAAAACATGTTACTGTAGGTGGAGATTAACATCCCTTTTCTTCAAGGGAAAAATTACTCGTCTTCTATAGTGACTGGAGCTGTCATTCCAAGAGCTGACAAATGTTAACAATCTCTGGAGGTGTTCTTTACAAACATCTCAAAAAAAAAAAAAAAATCAGATCAAGGAACAATGACCATAGAAAGGTTATAAATAGAAAGAAAATACCACAATTTGACAACTGATATACATCATATATCCATCCATTTCAACACAAGGAAAACTATTTTTAAATAGCTTAATTAGAATCATAGAATCATTAAGGTTGAAAGAGACCTCAAGTATCATCTAGTCCAACCATCCCCCCACCACCTATTACCCACTAAACCATGTCCCTAAGTACCACATCCAACCTTTCCTTAAACACCCACAGGGACGGTGACTCCACCACCTCCCTGGGCAACCCGTTCCAATGCCCGATGATCCTTTCCGAGAAGAAATTTCTCCTCATCTCCAACCTGAACCTCCTCTGGCGCAATTTGCAGCTGTTCCTCCTTGTCCTGTCGCTAGTTACCACATTAACAACTTATACTGAACTTTGCCAGAGAAAGGACACAGAAATATTATTTACTACCAAAAAAAAGGTTCACTGTACCTTCCATTTTGCAGATAACATCAAAGAAGAAACTAGACAACAGTTCCTTTTCAGCCATCCAATCTATTAATTTGTGCAGACACATTAGCAAAACTTTTATATCTGCATTTAGACAACTATATAGATCCTGTTCTTTACATTACGCGTTTGCTGTTCTTCATCACATTCTCACTGCAGTTTCTTGAAAGTGTTTCCAATGCTTGAAACAACAAAACATGAAGCTGAACTGCATTATCCCACATGCTGAAAGCAGGTCCACAAAGTCCAAACAAACCAATTTGCTCAAATTAATTTCTTAAACCGTGGTAATTACTGTAATTTCTTTAAACTATGATGTTAACACCCCAAGACACTGTCTGTATGTATAACACACTTAACATCTAAAAGATCAACAATAAACTTCATCTTTGTTTAAAAACCATATAGCAATACACTAATATACAGAATATAAAAGACATGCAAATAATTTTCATTCTTCTTTGCAAGAAATTGTCAATCACAAAACAAGGTGCTTTACTGAGATTTTGACTCAGAAACTGTCTTTCTTTTACCCTTTCCATAATACTTCAGAATAGCAGCTATTAAAATCAGAACAAAGCGGTAAAGCTTCTTTTCCCAAGCTGAGACTTTTGCTAGGAGCCAACTACTATATGTCAGAAAACCTTAGCTAAAATTACAACTACACATGATGTAGGACCACCTTCAGAGAACTATAATCTGAACTATAATCAAAATAATAGGAAAAAAGCAGTCAATACAAGTCACTAATATAAAATCCAAGAAAAGTAGGAAAGAAGGAACAGATTTTCATTATACTTTCAAAACTTTCATTTCACAATCTCCCAATGTAAACCAAGGATATAATTTTAATATCAAATCAGTGCCCTATCAGATTAATAGCAGAAATATAAACAAATCAGCCTTAGTAATTAGTTTAGTCCAAGACTATAACTAGCTCTTTCAAATGAACAAAGCAGCACACAGAATTCTCATGCCTTTAAAGAATCCCCATCGTGGAAGAGATGAACCTTCTTCATTCTGCTCAGAGTTAGAACTGAGCATTATCTTTGAGCAAGTGATCATCATGTGATGGGCTCTGCCCAACCCACAACTCCACATAAATCTATAGACTCTAATGTAATGGAATTTAGGAACAACTGACTGAAAAACAGGCTATGGGAAAGAAGGGATGGAGGACTTAATATAGTGTGATTTCAGTCTTACTACAGAGTTAGTATCTCAGTGATAAAGAGGACAATGTAATATGGACTGGGGGCATCCAAACAGGCAATGTTTTCTAGGGTCAGACTATACCTGCTGTGTGTAGTTAAACAAGAAAATGACAGCTTCAAGTCAAGAACTGCAAAATAGCCCACTGGAAACAAAGCAGAAAATCATGCTTCCTTAGCCCTTCTTCACCTTTTCCATTAGGTGGCCTGACCTCCCCCATCAGATGCAGTGTCTGGTTTCAGCATTTTTGTTCAGTTACAGTGGAGACAGATGCAGGTTAGATCCCCTTGTTCCACAGGTGGAAGAGACTCAAGGCAGCTCTAAGGATGAGCTACATCTGCCCCACCTAAGATGCACGTCTTGTGCATCTTCCCACACTTAGTCAACCATCTAAATCCCTGCAAAGTTTAAGAAACAAAATTATTCATCAGTACCAGGCTTCTAGCAGGAAGGTAAAGACATCAAAATTTTCTTGATTGGGTGAAAGCGGGAGAACAAGCTAGATCATTTAAGCCTCTGAAAGGTTTAAATGAGAGACTAATTAGCATTCACTTCAGTTCATTACATAAAAGTTCATTGAATGAAGAAAGGAAGGAAGCTCAGATACCTTATCAATCAATGAAAGGTCATTATTTTCAAAGTAAAAGTAATTCATGAAAGGATGAATATGTATTGTAGAAAATAATTATGTAATATAATATTCAGTATTATATAGAGAATAGATTCTGACATTATACAGGTTAAGAACCTGAGAAAAATACTGACTGTTTCTCCTAAAGACAGAATGTCACATTCATATAGCCAAAAGTATTTAATAATTTTTACATCCCTCTAAGCAGGACTGGGATTGTACATTAACTGACTGAAGCCTGCACTACATTGCATGCACTGACTTGGTGCAGTGCCTGTTATTAGTGACTTTTTTGATTAGACAGCTTCTTTGTGTGCAAATGGGAGCATTACTCATGGTGAGGTGCCAGTTTAACTTATATTGGAACACGGAAGATGCAGGAGTAAGCCAAAGTTAAAACTCTCTGATACTAAACAGCAGGTTACCTGATGACTTCAGCATTAGCATTTAAGTTCACTGCAGCTCAACTCATTTTGTATCAGAGGAGGTTTATATCAAGCAGTGGGAAGGCATGTCATCTTCTGCTTCTGTCTTACAGAATTACCATCAAGAACATGTATAATAATAAGCAACAAATAAAAACATAAGTAGGGGAATATTTCAAGTGCTATCAAAACTTGTAATGGTTACTCTGGTGCTAGAAGTATTCCCTAAACATTTCACTCTTTTACACCTTCTTGAAAAGAACCACTTTCTCTTTTCCTCATATAATTGAGGTGTATAGTGTAGCAGAATTTCATATACATGCAAGCCAATATCAAGCTATATAATTTGAATTTGCTTTGCCTTACTACAGTTCTGAAGTAAAATTTACTGTTCATTTGTCGTTTTATTACCACCTTAGGTTGAGATCCAAAGAGATGTAAAACTGTACCAACTGCAAACATTCACAATGCCATTTTGATGATCTCCCATTTAAACTGAAGTTTGGTATGTCCCACACCCTCACTTACATGTTATCATAGAATGGTTCGGTTTGGAAGGGACCTTTAAAGCTCACCTAGTTCAACCACCCTGCCATGGGCAGGGGCATCTTTGGTATTACGAAGGCGGCATCATTTTTTTTCTTCACAAATCTTCCCCCTGAAAAATCATACTTCTGCTTTACAGAAATTGAAAATTATTTTTAGAAGATCAAGTTTGCTTCTTTCTTTTATAAACAACACAAATAACTACCCTACAACAAACTTTCACCACCATTGGATCAACTTCAGTTGGATCAACGACAGTTCCTATGATTTCCTACAAGATCTTCTCTTTCATTTCATCTTCATTTTAGGGAGGCTGGAAGATCTATCAAATGCCAGCTACAAGAAACAAATTCAAGCTCAATTTTACAATGGGCAGTCTACGCCTTTATCCAAGGAACTTACACCTCTTTTTAGATAACATTACATTTCTAGCTCACACACAATCCTAGAAACTACAACTGCATTCCTACTTCCTATCAATAAATACAGCTTGGAATGAAGATGGCAGAAAACATGCTGCCATGTCCCTGATAACCACTTAAAGTATAACTTATTTTGTGAGACAATATGAGCACTAAGCACAGACACACTGACTGCCATTTTAGACCAGACATACTTGATTTCTGACCTCATATCACAAACAAAACCTTTGCTCTAAGGTACATAAAATGTTTTTCAAAGATCTTAAGTATTTAAATCACAGAAGGATGAGATGAAAGATGACAACTCTCCAAACAACAACAAAATTTCTATGTATTTTTAAACATAGCCAGGTTAAAAAATGTCTCTCTCATCAGCATGCCAGAAATAAGGATTTAATCTCTAAAAACTGGTGAAGTCTTATACGATGGCATGACTGGCTAGGTGGATGAAGGTAGAGCACTGAATGTTGTATACCTTGACTTCAGCAAGGCTTTTGATACTGTCTCTCATGACATCCTTGTTAGTAAGCTTAGGAAGTGTGGGTTGGATGAGTGGACAGTGAGGTGGGTAGAGAACTGGCTGAATGGCAGAGTTCAGAGGGTTGTCATAAGCAGTGGCAGAGTCTAGTTGGAGGCCTGTATCCAGTGGTGTGCCCCAAGGGTCAGTGCTTGGTCCGGTCTTATTCAACATATTCATTAACGACCTGGACAAGAGGACAGAGTGTTCCCTTAGCAAATTTGCTGATGATACCAAGCTGGGAGGAGTGGTTGACACACTGGAAGGCTGCGCTGCCCTTCAGTAAGATCTTGACAGGCTAGCGACCTGGGCAGAGAGGAACCTTATGAAATTCAGTAACGGCAAGTGTAGGGTCCTGAACTGAGGGAAGAAAAACCCCAGACACTAGTACAGGTTAGGGGTTGACCTGCTGGGAAGCAGCACTGCAGAGAAGGACCTGGGAGTCCTGGCCACAACAAGCTCTCCATGAGCCAGCAGTGTGCCCTCATGGCCAAGAAGGCCAACGGCATCCTGGGGTGCATTAAAAAGGGCATGGCCAGCAGGTTGAGGGAGGTTATTCTCCCCCTCTACCCTGCCCTGGTGAGGCCATATCTGGAGTATTGTGTCCAGCTCTAGGCTCCCCAATTCAAGAAAGACACGGAACTACTGGGGAGTCCAGCAGAGGGCTACAAGGATGATTAGGGGACTGCAGCGCCCATCTTATGAGGAAAGGCTGAGAGAGCTGGGTCTATTTAGCCTGGAGAGGAGAAGACTGAGAGGGGATCAGACTCTTGTCAGTGGTGCCCAGTGACAGGGCAAGGGGCAATGGGCACAAACTGGAACTCAGGAAGTCCCATCTCAATATGAGGAAAAACTTCCACACTCTGAGGGTGACCGAGCACTTGGAAGAGGCTGCCCAGAGAGGTTGTGGAGTCTCCTCCTCTGGAGATATTCAAAACCCACCTGGATGCATTCCTGTGCTACATGCTCTAGATGATCTTGCTCTGGCGGGGGGGTGGACTAGATGATCTCTAGAGGTCCCTTCCGACTCCTACCATTCTGTGAATCTGTGAAATATCAAGTTAAATAACAGTTTATCAACACTGCAGCTCTGACAGCTTACACTAATTTAGAAACTCTGAAAATAATTAGGGTACCTTCATTCACTTAGCCAATTAAAAAACAATCCAGGATCTAAAAGACTAGCTACTAAATCAGGACAGTGAGTTTGGAAACAACTTACTTGTTGAATGGAAGGCCTGTGTAAACTTTCTTTAGAAACTACCATAGGTCTTAGTCTTGCTTTGCATTTTTTGCATTATGGTATTTACTTCTTTTACCTTTTATCAAAAATTGGTCCTGTTGTAAGCATTTTCTGTTTTTAAAAATGATAGTATTAGACTACTCAACTAGATGAAAAAACACCTTAAGAGTGAAACCTGGGTAATTTAAATCCTAAGAAAGAAAACCAGGAAACTGGGAAACAACAACAAAACCCAAGCAAGTCTATATTCTGAGAGGAAATATCTTTACTTAATTAATAGCAACTCTTCTGAAACACTGATTCATATGCAAAAATATTTTCAACAGCATTGAAATACTTGACTGTGCAATACAGAAACATTAGGGGGAAAAAACCTCCAAATCATTTCTTTGTTCAAATATAAAGCATTGAACATACTTTTTCAAACACAGCACGGTTACTTAAGAGTAAGGAAATTTCACTGTGTTAAGACAGAACTTCTTTATTGGAAAATGCTTGACATCACCAAGTCAAAAAGAGCCCATATCCAAAAAATCCCTCACTATTCTTCTACTGCATTCCATTCCTGTTACATCAACCCAATACTTGTGACAAATTAACTCTGCCCTGTAGGCCAGTGAATTTCTATTAACGACTTATTATGGAGGAAAGTGAAAAACAGCACAGTCAAGAGTTCTACCCATCAGACAAAACAAGCTGCCATTCTGCTTAACTTCTGCAATGAATGTCCTCAGACCCACATGAGAGAAAAGAAACACCATTTGGCATTTAGACCTGAGGTGCCAGGATGCATTAAAGCAGAAAACAAGCCTGGATTGATTACTCCAATTTTAAAAGGTCAAGAATTGCTAAGGTTTTTTTTGTTTGTTTTAATGGATATTTAGTTGATTTACAAGGCAATTGTTTTAAATTGTAAATTATAACCCTGTATAATGGGTACTGCCTTAATTAGATTTTAACTATATGCTAATCTGAAAGTGAGGGGGTTTGTTTCAGGCTTTCTCAAGGTCTGCTAATAAGGACTGCTTATCCCATGAAAATACTAAATCAGATCTATAGAACTAACTAAAATAATATAGCTAACTAATAATATAGCTAACTAAGATAATATAGCTAACTAAGATAATATAGCTAACTAAGATAATATAACTTTATAATTGAGTATATCCTCATGTAATGTAATGTGATGGGCTTCCACAAAAAATGACTGTTTTGAAACATTTAAATTTCATATAAAAAGGCCATTTATGCTTCCCTCATATGATCAGTGATTTATACCAACCATTTTCCAAATGGACATAGAGAGGGGAGCAGTGCAAAGAACACCACAACTACAGTAAGATAAGTAGACCAACTCATATAGGCTTCAACTGTGCTGCGTGGTTTCAAAATGCATCACTAAAATCAAAGTCTAGCTTGATCTTAAAATCAAACTAAAGATCTTCCAGAATTAGCAGTATAAACCTTACTCATCTTCACCATTTCGCTCTGGCTTTGCTCATACACACAAACCAAACCATAACTATCTTTTTTATTTTACAGATTGTACGGATCATTTCATTTTTAATCCTAACACATTTACCACAGTGATGACCAAAGAGAAGGTAGAAAACTTATCAGTATAATCAGTGGTAAAATAGCTGCAGTGTTATTTTCACTCCTGATCTCATCTTTGAAAAACAAACTGTTTTTTCAAAGTAATTTCTCTTTAAACAAACAAAAAGAACCCCAACATACAATCATTCTTCAGGCAGCAATGTTAAATTTAAGTTACTGGAAATAAAGAAGGAATCAGATGTCTTGGATTTATGCATATACACCGAGCATACGTTAGACTAGGAGATTAATAACATCCAAACCAGCCTCACCCTCACTTGTCTGGATTTGGGGTAGCAGGTCCCAAAACCAGAGGAGCATTCAGTCAGAAGGGAGCAGAGGAGAGCCGCACAGCTAACGGGACATAGCGCTCCAGCAACTGAATTTCACAGCCATCAAGTTTCATCTTTAGAGTTTTAATAGAAACATTTTCACATGGACTATAATATAGTTAAGGGAACTAGTTTAGACTTACTTAAATGTTTCAGGAGGGCTTTATGTTAGAGCATGATTAGCAACTTCTTTACACGTAAAACTATGAAAAATTACTAGTTCCTCCATCATGCTTCCAAAGCAACCATAGCCCAAACATGTAATGAGAAGCAAAAGCAATGCCCATGAACTTGTCCTCATTATACATCCCTTCAGAAGTTCTCCTCTGGACCAAAGTGCATCTGAAGTTACTTCAAGAGGTTATATGCTCACAAGTCCAGAAGGGGATCCAGCAAAATGTTCTAGCAATCACAGTGTGCTCTAAAATCTGAGTGATACTGCACAGGAAATCACACTCAGCAGTGCAAGGAAATGTGGGAAGCAAATTAATCTTGATTTGTCAAAACGGCCCACCTGGAGCTGTTAGTCACTTCTACATTCAGGCTGGTACTTCAAAGAGTACTGTAGTGAAAATACGTGTTTCTCTTGCAGCCACACACCCAACCTCCATCTGAGCACACAATTACTTAATTTCCACAATAAGCATCACTCGAAACAGTGTACTTCTGGCTTTCGTTATGACCTGCGTTTTGTTTTGTTGTTTTGGGTGTTTTGTTGTTTTTTTTTTTTAACTTTATTCAACCCTCTAAACAAGCAAATTGTTCCTTTCCATAGTGCACTGTCAATGACAATCCTGCATAATAAAATGGTGCTAACACTTCACAATGAGATTTTCTGTTGGTGCCCAGAAACACATCTGCAAGAAAGGGTTTATTCAGAACTAGGTTTGTACACTAAAATGATAATGTCCATATCCCTTCTATCTTGCAGCTGCTGATGATTACAGGGTCGAGATGAAACATATGCAGAGAGGCTGGTCCTGAAAATACAGCCCTTAAATACTGTCCTTTTATTTCCCTGTTTACCTTTTGATCTGACTCTTGTCATCCGCAATTTATAATCGACAAACATTTTTCAAAGCTTTCACATTTTAATTATAGATACAGGCAGAAATAGTTCAGCAGAACATGGAAAAAAAGACCTTTGGACCCATCTTGGAGCTGGCTGTCTCCAAAACCCTGCCTGCCTACTTCACCAGGCAGATAGAGAGCTGATGATAACATCCTCTGGTGATAATAATGAGAATTTACCAAATCTGAGGGAGTTAGACACACACCTGTGCCCAAAGTTGCCACGTGCAGCACTGCCGTGGTTTTTGCACGCTGTGAGTGTGCATGTGGGGGGATTCATTTCAGTATGCCAGAGAGTCTGATTTCCTAAGTCCTTACCTAGCAATGAAGTAAATACACAGCTTTTAGGAATGAACGGATCTTAGAGTTTAAGCACATTATCCAAATACATTTTGGAAATAGGCATTTGTTTCATGTACATGCTTGTCTTTAAACATAACCTTTGGATGCTGGTGTTACATTAACAATGACCACCATCCGTTCATTAACATGAGAGATAAAATGCTTACGCTTTGACAGGATAAAGGAGTAAACAGAACTGATACAAACAATTACCGATGTCTTTCTGACTAATTTAACAAAATCATGCATGTTGGAAGGAACCTCTGAAGGTCACCTCGTCTCAGCCCCCTGCTCAAAGCAGAGTCAACTACAGCAGGTTGTCCAGGGCTGCATCCAGTCAGGTTTTGAATAACTCCAAGGATGGAGATGCTGCAAACTCTCCAGGCAGCCTGGTCCAGTGTTCAATCACCCTTAAAGACTAAATTTTTATTGCATTCCAACAGAATTTCCTGTATTTCAGCTAGTGCACATTGCCTGTCATCCTGTCACTGGGCAGCACTGAGAAGAGCCTGGCTCCATCTTCTTTACCTCCCCCACCTTAGGTGCTTACACACATGCACAGGATCTCCCTGAGCTTCCCTTCTCCGGGCTGAACACTCCCAGCTCCCTCAGCCTCTCCGCATAGGCCAGATGCTCCAAGCCCTTTCATCATCTTCCCAGCCCTTTGCTGGACTCACTCCAGTAAGTCCGTATCTTGTATTGGGAAAGACAGCCCTAGACCCAACTCTGCAGACATGTCTCACCAGTACAGGGGAGCAGGATGAGTGAGGGTGCATTCTCCTGGAGAAGCTGGCGGCCCATGGCCTGGACAGGTACACTCTTCGCTGGGTTCAAAACTGGCTGGATGGCCGGGGCCAGAGAGTGGTGGGGGATGGAGTGAAATCCAGCTGGTGACCGGTTGTGAGTGGTGTTCCCCAGGGGTCGGTGCTGGGGCCCATCCTCTTCAACATCTTTGTTGATGATTTGGATGAGGGAATTGAGTGCACACTCAGTAAGTTTGCAGACGACACCAAGCTGGGGGGAAGTGTCGATCTNCTCGCCTGGACATGAGCCGGCAGTGTGCCCAGGTGGCCAAGAAGGCCAATGGCATCCTGGCCTGTATCAGGAATAGTGTAGCCAGCAGGAACAGGGAGGTGATCGTCCCCCTGTACTCAGCCCTGGTGAGGCCGCACCTCGAGTACTGTGTCCAGTTTTGGGCCCCTCACCACAAGAAAGACATCGAGGCCCTGGAGCGTGTCCAGAGAAGGGCAACGAAACTGGTGAAGGGGCTGGAGCACAGGTCTTATGAGGAGCGGCTGAAGGAACTGGGCTTGTTTAGTCTGGAGAAGAGGAGGCTCAGGGGAGACCTTGTTGCCCTCTACAACTACCTGAAAGGGAGTTGTGGTGAGCTGGGGGTTGGCCTCTTCTCGCAGATAACTAGTGACAGGACTAGGGGGAACAGCTGCAAGTTGCACCAGGGAAGGTTCAGGTTGGAGATGAGGAGAAATTTCTTCTCGGAAAGGGTGGTTGGGCATTGGAACAGGTTGCCCAGGGAGGTGGTGGAGTCTCCGTCCCTGCGGGTATTTAAGGAAAGGTCAGATGCAGCACTGAAGGACATGGTTTAGTGGTTAATAGGTGGGGGGGGTGTCGGTTGGACTCGGTGATCCTTGACGTCTCTTCCAACCTTAATGATTCTATTCTATTCTATTCTTAAGTAGATTCACTGTTGCACACACTTTTGCCACATGGCTGAGATGGAATAACCAATTTAAAAGCAAGAGCAATTCTTTCTCATACTTCTAAACTACAGGGTTTGAATTTATACTTCAAATTGTTGTCACTTTATTAAGTTCACTTTCCTGTGAAAGTAAACCACTTTAATCTGGTTATCCTGAGTTGTAAATCTGAAAGTTAACAAAATCTTTGTGCTTGTTACCACATAACCCATAAAGTACAATAAAATCAAAGTTGTCCTTTCACTTGTCCAAGCCTGTCAAGCTAATGCCAAAAGCAGTATACCCAAACAAGTATATTTCTACACTATCAGAGAATTACAAAAGGGAAGAAAATATAATTCATATAGAACTATTATGACCTCCAGCCTTCAGGACTGCCAATAAAATAAAATTAGATTTACCCTTAGAGACTTACATTAATAGCTAGCCTTGGCCATGTGAAATCTTACAGGACTCCATTTTTATATTTGTGTATGTATATAAATTACACACATACCCACACACACAATCCTAAAAACAGATCCAGTTCATCTTAGATCGCAGATCTTGTAAAAACTTCTGAGCAAGCACAGGAGTAAATATAGCTAAAGTCTGAAATTCTTCCTGCAATGATTCATTTGCACAAGACACATGGCAAAAACAATGGGACCTATACATTAGTGCAATGAAGCTGTCTTCCTCTGCGGGGGCAGTGCCTAGCGTACTGTCAAGGCTACTGAAACACGAACAGAAACAACAGGACTAAAACCAGCTTTTGAATGCAAGATGTTTACACATAATTTAGAAAATAAATTTTCTGCCCTTTTTTTGGAAGCTGAATTCCACCTTACCACCTTGCACAGTTCAACTCTTTGTAGCAGAAATTTATGTAAGACCCTGCATTACAAAATCAGCTGATGTAAAGGGCATTTTTAAAAGAGCACCAGGGTAGTTATTAGAACAAGCCACTTGCACATTAACAGGCATATGGGTTCAGGCTGACTTTTAAAAAAAAGCTGGTCTTCTAATTCTGTATAACTTTTCATTACCTAATCGTTAATATTTTAAAACAGAACTGAAAGAATAAACAAAGGCACGAATGAATCCCATTTCTGTACTAGGAGGAGAAATCCTTTTAAAATAATGTTGTCCCATGATTCAAAATCTTGCCCAGGCCCCCTCTATACCTTCAGAACTGTCTGTAATACCATATGAATGGATGTCTAGAACATCCTTGACTTAGGGAATACTGGAGTGCCATGCATTTATCTTAGCCAGTAGATAATCTAAATAAGCATCTGGTTAACTTCGAGTAGTTGTCCTTTTCAGCATTATAAACTTTTATTTGTGATTTGTGACTATGTATGTATGTATACATACATTTATCAGCAACGGTTTACAACTACAGCATCAGTAAGTGCAAGCTCACTCTGGCCATGCACTAGGAAGACATTTCTTAGTGGGGTATAATCAGTTTGCACACAGCATCATATGTACTGCAAACCCATAGCTTCTCTGGCTTATTTCTGGCTGCTGCTGCAAGCAAGGTGCCTCTGCATCAAAAGACTGGTTAGGTACCTATTCTCACCTGTTCAGGTATTTTACTCACCTTTTTGCTTTTTTCAGATTTTTCTAGATCTAGTTATCATAGAATCACAGAATATCCCAAGTTGGAAGGGACCCATAAGGATCATCAAGTCCAACTCCTGGCTCCACACAGGACCAGCCCAATCAGAGCAGATGACTGGGAGCATCACCCAGATGCTTCTTGAACTCAGTCAAGCTCAGTGCTGTGACCACTTCCCTGGGGAGCCTGTTCCAGGGCCTGACCACCCTCTCAGTGAAGAACCTTTTCCTGATACCCAGCCTAATCCTCCCCTGTCGCAGCTTCATGCCGGTCCCTCGGGTTCTACCGCTGGTCACCAGTGGGAGGAGATCAGTGCCTGTCCCTTCAATCCCCCTCGTGAGGAAGCTGTAGGCCACGATGAGGTCTACCCTCAGTCTCCTCTTCTCCTGGCTGAACAAACCAAGGGACTTCAGCCTCTCCTCATACGTCTTCACATCATAGTAGTTATGAACTACTAGTACAACAAAAATATCATTTTTTTAGCAGTTATTCATAAAATTGGAGTTTAAAGAACAAAAAGCTCACACAAGCATCTATGCCTTCTTTACCACCTCCTGAAGGCCCAGTGTTATTTGGATTCAGCAGAAGGTTGAATTTATACCAGGAGAAATTCTTTCAAGTTAAGGTAGAGATCTGCCAATGAAGTTCAGTCAAAGTATAAGAAATTTTCAGGGCCAGTCCTACCAGCATTTTATCTTCCCCTCAATTTCTGGTGGTCAGGTCAGTACCTGTATGGAACCAACAATTTGGTTTGGTTTCAAAACAGCTCCTGTTTCTCAAGTAATAAATTCCTCAACAGTTATTAATTAGTCCAAAACATTCTAGACTGTCACTAGTGTAACACAATATTATTTTAATACACGCACTGCTTATATTCTTCCTTCGCATTGTAGGATCTTTAGGTACAGATTTGAATTTGACTTCTCCCTGCTTTGCACAAAGAAGTAACGCGAATGATGTCAAATCTCTTTTTGCTGCTAGAGACTAAACACTGAAGTTAGAAGGCACAGCCTTATTAAACATTAATATTCTGCTAGATTTTTATATTTCATTTCAATATATTTGTGGCCAATAACCATCCATTTTCCCTCACTTGCAGAAGCCGAGCAGGTGTGCAGGTAGCTGGTTACCAAGACAACATACTGGCAAGGGATTAGAGCAGACACTTGTATGTGTATAACTCTGAATAATGCAAACACTGTTAAGTGATACATTTTTCATTATCCGAACATCACATGATGTTTTATGCCTTTTTTTTTTTGCCTGTTGAACATGCTCCTGTTAAGAACCCAATTCAAACCTCACAAGCAAATGTAATGATAGTTTCATTATAACAATGAAAATACCACTTTACACATTTCTTCCATGAGCTAGATAAGTAGTTATCCAAACATCTGTTCCATTTCCTACATCTCACATTTAGAAGAACTAAGCAGCAAGACACAGACATTTATAAAAACAAAAGTAAGGTGAAGAAATGTATAATCTTATCAAATATATCCGCACCTCACCAAGAAGGTTGGGCACTTTGAAGAGATACATCTCTGCACTAATTTTCACCTAGTTGCTCTAGAGACAGATACCGGTCCTTCAGCAATACCCTAAATTTTGTTTTGGTAAACTGTGGAACGCACTACAGAGCATTTGACAGTGGCATATCAATGGAATGTGAACTATAACGTTAAGCAACAACCTGTTAAAAAAAAAATCAACACAGGTGAATAGAAGACATGTATTAAAAGCTTTTCTGTTCTTAAAGACAATTTGAAATGCACCTGTTCAAAACGTTACATAGATTAGAATATATACCACTGCATGCTAAGTATAATGGTTCGTTTTGATTTTAATGCTGCCAGAGGACAGCAAAACATAGGGCTTCCTCCATACTTCTCATAGCACTGTCACACTTCAACTTTACCAAAATATGTCATCTAGGAAAGCACAAAATAATGAAAAATGTCTCTTTTTTGATCCACCACAAATCAGATCAACAAACTCATACAAGATCAACACAGCTGTGTTTTATAATTCATCAAACCTCAACCTCCACTTTAATCATTACAGTCATCCATAATATGAGAGAGAGAAATGTTGATGTTTCCTCATGCGGATGGAAAATGTTAAGTGTTACTGTCATTCTGTCCTAGGACAAAGAGATACAAGTACATGGTCCTTCAAACAAGTATTTCTAGAATTGAAACTAGGAGCAAAAGTAAAAAAATTCTTATCACAGTAAAATCTCCCCAAAACGCTTGAAGTTACCTGCACTTAATCTCATTTCAAACTTTTACCCAAGCGCATAAGAGGTAGAGACACCTGGTGGATAAAAGCATTTTTAGTATTTGAATGTCTATCTTCCTTTCGTTCAATAACTCACCTGTCCTGGTGCTTCTGAAAGCCCTGCTAGAAACTAAAAATAGTTTTGATAAATCTGCACCTTCAGCAATTAAGGATAGAACCTCAATGGACAAGTACTTGAAAGTGGGCTTAGGCTGCTGAAGTTGGTGGGGGTGAAGTATCTACCTTCTTCCCAGGACTGTGGCTTTAGGGCCCTCACTATCACAGAAAGTCAGTAGAAATTAGACCCCCCTGAGCTTTAACATGTCTGAGTTTGAAAAATCTTACTCTAGATCTTTACAGATTAAAGATGCAAACCCTGGGAACACTTCAGCACACATGACTGATCACTGGAGAGATCCCATTCAGTTCAATGGAGCGACTTCCATGGCCAGAATGATGCTTACAATTAACTATGTCCAGGATTAGGGTTTTAAATTTTGCTGCAGACTGTTCAGAAAATGAGAAATTCAACCTGTCAAATGCTTAATTAGACAGAGTTGCAACTTTCTGACTAGCTTCCTCCAAAGAAACAGCCACCTGTTTCACGTTGCAAACTTCCCTAATGTCTCATCCTGCTTTATACTGAACTTACAAGAAACACCTCTTAAAAACCAAAGTCCAAATCATGCAAACAGATACCTGTAGGGTTAATGCCATCCATAAGCTCACTGAAGTCAGTGGAATTTTATAATAGAAATTTTTTTTTTTTAAACTGTTATAAGTCTTTTGTCACAAAGATCACCGAAGAGGAGGCTCAGGGCAGACCTTATTGCCCTCTACAACTACCTGAAAGGAAGTTGTGGTGAGCTGGGGGTCGGCCTCTTCTCGCAGATAACTAGTGACAGGACAAGGGGAAATGGCTGCAAGTTGCGCCAGGGGAGGTTCAGGTTGGAGATGAGCAGAAAATTCTTCTCGGAAAGGGTGGTTGGGCATTGGAACAGGTTGCCCAGGGAGGTGGTGGAGTCACCATCCCTGAGGGTGTTTAAGGAAAGGTTAGATGTGGTACTTAGGGACGTGGTTTAGTGGGTAATAGGTGGTGGGGGGATGGTTGGACTAGATGATCCTTGAGGTCACTTCCAACCTTAATGATTCTATTCTGTTCTATTCTATTAGATAGGCTTTGTCAGGACCCCAGGGGCACCCCCAGCCCTGACTGTCCCTGCCCAGCCCCCTGGGAGCTCCCCCCACCCTGCCCAGGTCCAGGACCCTATTTCAGCCCCCCGGAGTCACCAGTCCCTGGCCCAGTGATGCAGCAGCAGGGCCAGTCTCCAGCCCCCACAGCCCTCCCCTGCCTGGCCATGGGACTGAATTCTCAGCTACCCCCAGTAATGGGGGAAAGATGAGAGATAATCCAGATTAAGCAAAATTCGAGGTAAAAATTAATTGCAATGAAAATTAATACAAGACTATTTCATACTGTCATTTTTAATGAATTCAACCAGACCTCTGCTGCTGTTGCTTTTCATAGAATAATCGTTCCTAACATACAAGAAGTGGTATAACACACAGCTGAAGTTCCTCGCCACAAGAAGGCAGAGCAGTATCTGCCTCTATCCTCCAGAACTTTGTGCTTGTGGTGGGTTAACTCTTGCAAACAGCCAAATGCCTACCCAGCCACTTACTCCTCTTCCTCACCCTGTCCCACTGAGGAGGAAATAAGATGAGAAAGCTTTTGGGTGGAGATAAAGGGTGAAACATTGTTTACCAATTGCCTTCACAGGCAAGACAGATTCAACATGAGGAAAATTAATTCAATTTATTGCCAAGAGAAACACAACCACTAAAGCAACACCCTTCCTCCCTACCCTTCCAGACTCAACTTCACCCCTCCAGACTCCTCCATCCCCCCACCCCTGTGCGGCGTAGGGGGACCAGGGGGATGGGGGCATTACAGTCAGCACATAGCGGTTCCTCTCTGCCCCTCCTTCCCTCTCACTCTTTTCCGGTGCTCTGGTGGGGGGTCTCACCAAAGGCTGCTGTCCTTTGGGAAAAATTTCATCTCCACCATGGGCTGCTCCTCAGGCTGCAGCGAGTACCTGCTCAGGCACCATGAAGCACCTCTTCCTCCTCTGACATCTCTTTCCTTCTGCTGTTTATCACACTTCTTTCCTTCTCCTCCCCCTCCTCTCTCTGTCTGGCATTTTTTCACCCTTTTTTAAACAGGTTTTTGCAGAGATGCAACACCCACAGCTGATGTGCTCAGCTGTGTCCTGTTGTGTGTCCACTGGAGCTGACCACGTCAAACACAGGGCAGCCCCTGGTCTGTTCTCACAGAAGCCACCACTGCAGCGCCCCTCCCCACCCCCTCAAAACCCTCCAAGGACACCCGAACAGCATCCAGGTGCAACACCACATAGCTTTTTGAAAGCAACCAAGACTGATGAGCATACCCAGAGTCTCAAATCTCAGGCAGAAGTTAAACATCATGGCATCACCCACTAGGAGTTATGGATCAGAGTGGGGCAAGATAGGAAAACAACCCTTGCAGCAGCAGCGCAGAGCTCTGGGGATGCTGAGGAACAGCAGAACAGAATCCGCTCTCTCAAAATAGGACCAGAAAGAAAAATGCTTTGGTTTAGGTCTTAGGGATGGGGGAGCTTGGTTTACTGAACTTAAAATCTGGTCACCTTCACCATATAACCACAATTTCTCAAGTGCATTTACAGCAGTGACACTGCAAGAGGCTAAGCCATACTGACCTCAGTGGCAGCGCAGAGCAGAGTTTGTGCCAGAGAGACCACAGGTGTCTGAATGATTATACACCCTGCTCCACACAACCCTTTTCCCTCCAACCACTTCAGAGCTTTCGGTTGATGAGATTTTGTGATTCCTTACCTATATTTTACTGCGCTCATGTCATAATCAATTACACAGATTTCAGATTAGTGCATTTGCCTAAGAAACTGTCATTTCAGTTATCACCTCTGCTGTTGTCAAACTTTGGTCTCTAAGCACACTTTGTTAAAAAACTTACTCTTGTATCAATATACACTGCATTTTCCCACAGCATTTCCCTTGCTGAAGGGGGCTCTCTTGCATGCTTTGAAAGAGGGGCTTTCAAAGATGGAACATAAACATGCCCCGGTTCAATTTTAATTACATTTGAAAGAGATATTCCCTCTGGTCTCCAACAATCCAAACATTAAAGAGCAGAGACTTCAACTAAGAGCTAATCAGATTTTTACAAAAACTTGTTTGCAAACACAGTTCTAGTTTAAGCATCCCTAAGATTCTGCTATGTCATAAAATATTTTATTTCCTTGGCGTTATGTTTGTCATCTATTTACGCGTGAATCTAATTCTACATTTCTAATAATAAACCTAAAGCATCTAAACTAATAGCTTTAAGAGATTCAATACACATATACCAATAACAGCCACCCTATTAGTCATTATCACACGCATATAGCTGCTTGTACAAACTGTGATGGCCTCCAGTAAACAAAACTGGAAGAGAAATTAAAATCTCACACTAATATAAATACAATGCAGCAGCTTCTCATTCATAAAAGATACCATTTATATATCAAAGTGATATTTTCAGACAAAGGAAATTACAAAATTCTATAGTGCTATCTTTCCATACACTTCGGAACATGGTTTAGTAGGCATGGTGGTGTTGGGTTGATGGTTGGACTTGATGATCTCAGAAGTCTTTTCCACCCTTAATGATTCTATGGTTCTATGGTTCTATGTTTTGGGTGGGGTTTTGCTTTGTTTTTTAAAAAATCAAAGTACTGCTTTAATTTGATCTTCTAATTTGTTACCAAACCTGAAATTTCTGAATTGCAAACCACTAAGTTCTGCATCCTTCTCTTGATTCTTCTTCAACAAAAGAGAGCAAACACTGCTGGTCATCCTCTCCAGCCATTCAAACACCATTTATATAAGCAACTTCATAGTTCTATTGAATTCTGTAGAGTTAAACTGCAGGATTTCTGATAAGGTTTTTAACAAATCCAGTGCCACTCCAGAAACTGAGCGTTAGTAGTGTTTACAAAACTGCTCCATCACTTCCTCCCACCAACAGGAAAAAAAATATAAACAAACTATACACACTATAAAAATCTAGTAATTGTCTTCCATACTTTAAGTTGCTTCAGATCTGTCTCTTCACAGCAAGAGAGAGTTATGGGCACCTGTAAAGGAAACATTTTCAGCTCAGAGCTCTGACAGGGAGCGTTCTTCCTGGACATCCATTTCTGTCCATGCATACACAAAGATAATGAATGCTAAGACACCCTCGGTGGCAATTTCTCATCATGTTCTCTTACATGTCTGACCATTCAGAGGAACAGTTACTTGCTTTTATAGCTTTAGGTAGGCAGAGTGGTTAAAATTGAGTCCACATGAAGCTGAGGTAGTACCGACTAGAAGAAAACAAATGTAAAAACTTTAGCAGAGACTTCAACTCATGATTAAGGGAGCATGTCTCCAGAGTGTATTACAGGTTGAGACCAGGTTTTGATACTCGAATAAAAAACAAGTAACTGCATTCTTTCTGCATCCCCAAATCATCTATTCTTCACACTCACATTGACCACTGATGTAAAACTTCCAAACATCCTAAAACAATCTCCAGTTGTACAGTATAACAACAGGAGACACAAATCTGGTGTGAAACAGCAAGTCACAGATCGAGGGGACTATCAATGGGCAGGGGGACTTACAATAGTAGGGAGCTAGTTAGATTTGCTTTCTCAGGTGATCCTGAAAGTGGAAAGCAAGTAGATTATATCCATACCAGAAAAAAAGGAAAAATCCCATTAAGTTCTGCTGGCTTCTGGTAAGCAAGCTGCAGAACACTTGAAGCCATTTGTATAATATGATCTTGGTACATGATACACACATAATCAAGCATCTATTCTTTCCTGAACACTATGAAACAGATAGCTAAAAAGATGAGCCTAAGCTCTTACTCATCTCTACATATCAGAAGACTTCTTCCATACAGATGTTGAATGTCATCTAAAAAAACCTAACAAAACCATCATATGCATACACACACTAGTCTTGGTGAGACAAAACAGTCAGCTACTGCAGATGCAGCTCCAGCTAATCCGACTTGCCTTTGTTTCACAGTATGCGCAGTTTGCTCTGGGAACACTGCTTTCCCCAGCCAGTTACTTTTGAAACTGGTCCATACTTTAAGCGATAAAATTGAGGTTAGGGTACCTGAATCGTTATCATGAGGTATTATGAAAAAAGGTTTGGCTTTCTGAGCAAAACCACAAAACATGTGGAGTCAGCTCAGGTTTACAGGGACTCATGTCCCGCCGTGATTTAGCCCTAACAGACCTGTACTGATGCCTGCAAAGACAGACATCCACTGAATCCTTCAGCACTCCAGTTTTGGGAAGACTGGCTAACTCGGCATTAGCATAGCATGATAACCTGGATTCATTTCAGGTCTAGTGCTCCAAACCGACAAAACCCCTAGAAACCCAAGCAGGTCTTTGTGGACCCAACCTGGCCCTACCAGGGCTTGCAAGGTCAGGCAACCTCTAGAAATCATAGTACTGCTGAGAAGACTCGGGAATAGCATTGTTCAGTCTAAATCACACAGCAGTGGAGCTACCAAACCCTGCCAGAAGCGGTTCTTCACAAGGCCAGCTCTGCCAGCTTCTTTTGTAGTCTGATCACACACTGATAGCTGGAACCCAATTGTATTTCTGTGCCAGGACACATGATGTTGTCATCTGTGGCTGTGGATGTTGTCTACCAGGACTATTAGTAAAGCCTTTGACACAGTCTCCCACAGCATTCTCCTAGAGAAGCTGGCAACTCATAGCTTAGACAGGTGTACTCTTCATTGGGTAAAAAACTGGCTGGAAGGCCAAGAGTTAAATCCAGTTGGCAGCCGGTCACAAGCAGTGTTCCCCAGGGCTCAGTACTGGGGTCGGTCTTGTTTAATATCTTTGTCAATGATCTGGATGATGGGATCGAGCGTGCCCTCAGTAAGTTTGCAGATCACACCAAGTTGGGAGGGAGTGTTGATCTGCTTGAGGTTAGGCGGGCTCTACAGAGGGATCTGGGCAGGCTGGATCAATGGGTCGAGGCCAACTGTATGAGGTTCAACAAGGCTCAGTGCGGAGTCCTGCCCTTGGGTCACAACAACCCCAGGCAACACCACAGGCTTGGGGCAGGGTGGCTGGAGAGCTTCCTGGAAGAAAAGGACCTGGGGGTGCTAGTTGACATCCAGTTGAACATGAGCCAGCAATGGGCCCAGGTGGCCAAGAAGGTCAACAGCATCCTGGCCTGTATCAGGAATAGAGCAACCAGCAGGAGCAGGGAGGTGATCGTCCCCCTAGTACTCAGCCCTGGTGAGGCCGCACCTCGAGTACTGTGTCCAGTTTTGGGCCCCTCACTACAAGAAAGACATCGAGGCCCTGGAGTGTGTCCAGAGAAGGCCAACGAAACTGGTGAAGGGGCTGGAGCGCAAGTCTTACAAGGAGCAGCTGAGGGAACTGGGGTTGTTCAGCCTGGAGAAGAGGAGGCGCAGGGGAGACATTATTGCCCTCTACAACTACCTGAAAGGAGGTTGTGGTGAGGTGGGTGCTGGTCTCTTCTCCCAAGCAACAAGCGATAGGACAAGAGGAAATGTCCTCAAATTGCTCCTGGGGAGGTTTAGGTTGGATGTTAGGAAAAAATTCTTCACTGAAATGGGAGTCAGACATTGGAACAGGCTCCTCAAGGAGGTGGTGGAGTCATCGTCCCTGTAGGTGTTCAAAAAGCAGGCAGATGTGGCACTTTGGGACATGGTTTACTAGACAGGGTGGTGTTGGGTTGACAGTTGGATTTGATAATCCTAGAGGTCTTTTCCAACCTTAAAGATTCTGTGATCTCCCTGCCACCACTCAGCACTGTCTCCTTATTCCTATTTTCCCAGCCTCTCTCACAATGAGGAACAGTAACTGCTCACTTCCACCTCTGTACCTTTGTCTGTCCCTCTCCAGAGGAGAAGAAAGGCCAATTGGCAGACATGGTATGATACTGAAAACACCAAACCAGGCTGGAGAGCTGAATTATGATCAGGCTACTACAGTAAAACCTTCATTCTCTTTCTCAGGTCACAAACTGCTTCAGATTCCAGAGTGCTGCAGTTTGTCCGGTGGATAGTTCAGTGAACACACCTTACACACAGCAACAGACATGCACCTTTGAGTGAAGGTAGTAACTTCAGCGTCCCACTTGCAATTGTTTCTGTGCCCTTTTAAGTGAGGTACCCTTTCTTAATTCCTGTGTTTGAACAGAAATATCAGTTGAAAACTAAGAACACTTCTGTGCTCCTTTGCGGTTTTAATTTGCTTGCAGAAGGTAACACAGTGTCCATGAATCATCCACACAGAATTCGACTGGTGCAGTTGAGATAAATTCAGGACTCACTGTATAGCTAGGTCCTTGGCATAGAGCAATTAGAGCTGGCTAAATTTTTTGAAAAACCATGCTGCTTCTGCACCCACTTCAAGATCAGATCATCCTTTGTGTCTGAACTTTCTGCAGAAAGAAAAAGCTGACACTGAAGGTCTGCAAAGCCTCTAATTGCTAGACTTTCAAAAAAAAAAAAAAAGAAAAAAACAAAACCACCAAAAACCTGATAGATAGATCAATGTATTCAAATTCTTCTACAGAAACATTTTGAAATTCTGGGGGTTATTGTATCATCTGCTCCCCTGGCAACAGAGCTGCTCTGGAGTATTTCAGAAATACTGGGCCTCTTCTGCAGTAGGTCACAAAAGGCCCAACACCAACAGAAGTATCTAGTTTCACATTAATAAAGAGATCTATCTGTAGTCCACTGTACTTATTACAGATGTACATGCACTTGCTCTCGTTGTCATCTTTGTTATTTGCAAGACAACCTACATCATTTTTCTGCTCTCCCACAAGCATTTTCTTTATTTACACAAACATTTAAAAAGCAGAGACCCTCCATAACATGTGTGCAGCAAAGCTGAACTTCTTGAAGGAGGCAGTGTTGGACCTATTAAATCACCCTCTACCCCAAAGTCAGGAAGTCTTGTAAGAAGGGTCCAACCCCAACTGGTACTTACTTCAAAAGAAGGGGAAACGGTAAAAAGAGATCTCACATGCTGAATTCCTTCTGCTGTCCTAAAACTCACAAGCACCTATGTCCTCAGAGTTCATGAGATACAGAGATGATTGCAGTATTGCTGAAAATGAACCAGACAGACTATAAAGAGAATATAGAGTATGAGACTGTCCTTTAGCCACATTAAAAAAAAAAAACAACCACCCACCACTAAAAAAAAAAAAATCCACAACCAAAAAAACCCAAAACAAACAAACAAAAAAACCAAAATACCTAGCGTATGAAAGAAGCACGGAGTTCTTATACTGGAGTAGGGTAGACCCCATGTGGAATGTATGCATAGCTCCCAAAACAAATCACTACCTCCACTCATTTTCAAAAAGCAAACTGATGCTGAACAGTGGACCAGACACATGGCACCTAATAAGAATGAGTTCTTAGGGATGGAAATTACTGAGATGGAAGCTATTGAGATGGAAGCAAAATCCAAAGAGCTTATTGCTGTCAAGTCTGGGTGGCAGAGCAATCTTAATCACAAAACACTGAAAGAACTGGTACATGAAATTGCAACTCTGATAGCATGGATATTAAATAAATCCATCAAACGAGGGAGTACCATGTGACCAAAGAAAACCAAATATGGTGCCTGTACTTGAAAGGAAAGACATGGGGGGAAAAAAGCAATTTTGGTAGTACAGACAGATCAGTCATCTACAGATAGCACACAGATCTCAAGGAAAGAATGGAAAACAAAGGAAATCAAATGAATTACAGAAGACAGATTATGTCACACTAGCGCAAAAAATCTTTCTTTTCTACTGTTTTCCCCACAAAAAGTGTTGTGAAAGTAATCTATCTGGATTTTAATATATCATTTGCCAAAGTACTACATAGGCTAAACTGGAAAAAGTGGGAAAAGTCTGCAAAAGTATAAGATATATAAATCAGATAAACTACTTAAGGAGAAATTATTAAGTGGAAAGTACCGGGCAGAAAGCTCCTTACTAAGGAAGGTCCTTCAGACTGGTCTGCAAGGACATGGAGGTGAGCATCAGAAAGGAAGAAAAGCATCACAATGAACAAAACACAAAGTTTAACAGTGCAATCTTGCACAGCACAGGATGATTCCAAACTATCAGCATGGCACCATCATGAGACCAGGAAAGTGCAGCCACAAGAACAGGCAAATGCAACTGATGACGCTTTCAGAACGCTTTTGGAGAAAGACCCTGAGGCTGGCCAAAACTTCGAGGTGGATCACGTTATACTGAAGACCACAAGTTTTCTGCAGCAGTCTTACGTCTTCAAGCCCAAGAAAACTAGGTTCTATCAGAAAAAAAAAAAGAAAAAACAGAAAAAAAAAACAAAAAAAACCAACAAAACAAACACCCAAACACGCACGCACAAACAAAAAACCTAGAAGACTCAAATTGAGTGGAGAAGACAACAGAAGAAAGGACTATACCCTGGGCTCCTCTTGCCCACTGAACTCCTCCAAAGGCAGGTCTCTGCTCCCCGACTTGATTATTCAGGAGCTTTTTGAATTGCAACAAATTCTACACAGTCCTCTTAGAGGTCACTCCTCTCTGTGCTCTCCACTACAGTCTGCTTCTGCTTCAGCTACAGATTCCTCTTCCTGCTCACAGAGAAGCTCCTCTGCCTGTCCATGACCATAGCTCCCCACACAAAGGAGAAGCCTCCCTCCTCTCTTCAGCACATCAGGATGCTCTTAAAGCCATCTGACAAATGCAGGCAAATGAAAACCGAACACTGTACGTCACAGGCAGCAACAGGATGTCATCAGCACCGTCATCCAGGCACACAGAGTGCTTTAATTATGGACAGCATGAACGATTCTGGTCAGCCTACCATGGTAAAACGAACCCAGGAATATGCATTCTTCAGGCTCCTCAAAATCCGGTGTGCAGCTGGCAGCACAGCACATGGCACAAACAGAAAATTACATCCAAGAAACTTCTTGAGCATGAACCTGGTTACCTGGCACTGACTTTTACACTATGGTGACCGTGCTGCTAACAGTCTGTCAAGTAGGGAGCCCAAAAGTATTTCAGCTATGTCTACAGAGGCATGTTTGCAGCAACTCAACTGTAAACCATTCTGAGGAGATAAAAGCCTTGCTTTTTCTTGTAAAAAACACTATATTTTGTCTAAGCCAAGATGAGAAAGAACATTCCTTCAAACCAGAGGACAAAGAAGAATACATGGGCATTTCTTAATATGGGCATGAATAAATTTAAACTCAAAAATAACAAGGGTTTAACTGCTAAAGAGTTTGGTTCTAGAACAGCTTTTCAGTAAAAGGAACCAGGGGAAATTGTCTGACTGATGCTGGGATGGAGCTGAGCCGTTTCTCTTTAAGGAACGAGAGGGGATGAGGTAGCCATATATGTTAAGGAGTGTTTTGATTGTCTAGAGCTCGATGATGGTGACAATAGAGTTGCATGGTTTTGGGTAAGAATCAGAGGGAGGGTCAACAAGGCAGATATCATGGTGTGATGCTGTTATAGATCATCCAACCAAGATGGAGAAGCAGACAAAATATTCTATAAGCATCTGGAAGAAGTCTCACAATTGCTCGCCCTTATTCTCATAGGGGACTTGAATTTTCTAGACGTCTACCAGAAATACAATACAGCAGAGAAGAAACAGTCCAGGAGGTTCCTGGAGTGTGTGGAAGATGATAACTTCCAGACACAGTTGGTGAGTGAGCCAACTAGGGAAGGCACCCTGCTGGACAGGTTGCTTGTGAACAGAGAAGGACTTGAGGGTGATGTGACAGTTGGAGGATGTCTTCGGCATAGCAATCACAAACTGATAAAGGTTTGTGGGGTTTTTTGGGGTGGCTTTTTTTTTTGGTTAAGGTTGGAACAGACCTCCAGGATCATCTAGTCCAATTGTCCCCCTACCACCTATTACCCAATAAATCATGTCCCTAAGTACCACATCCAACCTTTCTTTAAACACCCACAGGGACGGTGACTCCACCACCTCCCTCGGTAACCCGTTCCAATGCCCGACCACCCTTTCTGAGAAGAAATTTCTCCTCATCTCCAACCTAAACCTCCCCTGGTGCAACTTGTAGGCGATGGCAAACCCTCCAGGACCATGACTGTGACTTGTTAGGTATACATATAGTTCCTGACAGAAGCACCAGCAAAGCCTCAAGGCTTGCCCAGACACACTTAGAAATGATGCAGCAGGGGGTAAAGCAGTGAAGCTTAACAGGTCAGCAGAATCCACAAGCGCAATCAGTGAAACTGGTGTCTAACACAGAAGTTGAGCAGGAATTTAGACGGGCTGAGCTTTTAGATCATACCATTTGCATTTGCTGCCTCCTGTATGGAACTGATAAAACCCACACTACAAACTCAATCACATAAAACGCTAATCAAAACCCTTTGAAGACATAAAAAACCAAAGCTAACTCTCAAGACAATTCTTGTTTTGGATAACCTTCATTCTATTCAAATTATGTCTCAGGTGCATGTCTACTAATAACATGTTTTCTCAAAACAATGCAAGAACAGTGTAAAAAAAAAAACAACTCAAATAAGAGCTCAAATAAGATACATATGAACACCTTACCAGACAAAAAGTATAAACACTCTCTCCATCTCAGTGCCAACAGACACTTATCTCTGTGTGAGAGAACTCAAAGTGCAAATGCAGGGGCAGCACTCGTGTTAAGCAGACAGGCAGAAATCAGTATCTGAAACCTGGTACTCAACCCCTGCTCCAAAGACAGAATTTAGGCTCTCACAGGCATCCCTTCGTCAGGCTTGTGTAGCTCCTTACAGAAACCAAAGGGGGATGAAAGTCAAGGACCTAAAAAGGGATTCAGAGACACATCTCTGAGCAGCCACAGCATCTTCCAGGCAAGCTTCTGTCTTCCAAGGCAATCTCCCTCCCTTTCCCACCCTGATCTGGCCCATGCCCAAATCCCAATCATCTCATTCCTTCCATCTTCCCATCTCCTGACACAGCCTGGTTTGTATTTCTTCTGGGTTTAGATGGCCTGATGGTCACTTGGTGCTTTGGAAACAAAAGCTCCCTTTTCTGCTTCAGGATGCAATTTAACCTCAGCCTACAGCAATATGGAACTGCTTGGGAGGGTCTGTTTGAGCTCCCAATAATCCTGGGATGCAGCATTCCCGCTTGCTCAGAGAGGATCGGGCATCTGCTGTTTAATTGCACAGAGATGACAGGTAAGCTTTCAGAATTTTATTACTGGCACACATTTTTCAGAGACTTCTAAACTTGGCAAGAATTAAACAGAAGCAGCAAAAGAACCATTTTTGTCTAAAAATGCAGACTTCTACCAAACCTACCCTGCAATGCCCATGACACTGTGGTTGAAGGGCATTTTCGGAGAAAAAAAAAATTATTGTTTTGTCACTTGTAAAATCCTTCTCAAAAGGAACCCTAATCATTTTGATAAGGCAACAAACAAAAGAAAAAGGCTGCCATGAAAACTTTCAATCCAAATACTTAAGAGTTTACTACAGCTTAGCAGGATGGAGCTTGCAGGCCTGACAGAAAAACAGTATTTCCATCTTACAGTTTAATAAGTCAAATGTTTTTGATGTCTTGAGTCCCATATTAAACTCATTCCAAAAGGTAGACTACATGTAGAGAAAATGATGTTTACTCTAGGAGAAATATCAGAGACCATTTAGAATTAAGTAAACTTCATAGATAGGGCTTTCTTTTTAATTTCAGAAAAGACTAGATAAACTCAGGAAGGGTTATCTGGTACAGATGAAACTGGGATGAAATTTTAGGCCAGAAAAACACATGATCAGCACCAAGAACTACTTTCAACTTTATGGAAACCACAAACAGGAGGCTTACAGACCAGAAATACCAGCTCAATCAGCTCCAGTGGGAGCTGCAGTCAGCAGAAATGCTAACTCTATTGTATTAGGGGAAAAAAAAAAAAAAAGGGAAAAAAGCCAAGAGGCACATTGACAAAGATTTAAACATAAGGCTTAACATATAATTGTGTTCAGAAAACTAACAGTATATGCCAGCCTGTTCTCTCCATATACTCCATGTATACATGTGGTAGCATGCTGACCGCACCACCTTAACCAAACTGCAGCACTGCAAAACCCATACAGCTTAGAAGGACCTAGGCAGGCAGTTCCAGATCGTAATAAAGTTCCATTTATAAAGGGACAAATTTCTCCCATTTGACCATGGTTGGGCAGTGTAACAGTAAAAGTGATGAGAACTAGCCTGCTAGAGGTGAAGGAGCACTACAGGAAACAGCTGAAGAAGCCCCACCAATGAAAGCAACACCTGCACTTTACAGAAGGGGGAACCCAAACAAGTCTTTATTGCTGATTATATTTGCACAGTATGAAGAGCTTACCCACAACCTACCAAGTTAGCCAAAAACGGTCTCCCTCCTGGACTAATGATGGCTGAAAATATACCATGCAGTCTGACAGCTTGTGCTCCTCTAATAAATTCTGAGCCTGAGAGTTTCAACCATCTACAGCACAAGGCTCAAAGCATAAAAGGGGGAAGAGCCAGAGTACTGCTCACTGGCTTCAGGGTTGTGTGGGGAGACCACGAGTAATGGTGGGGAACTGGAGGAAAGTGAGAGCTACAGAAGTATAAAGACAACTGGGGAGTGGGGGATGATGGATGTCAACTTGCGTGGACAGCTCAAGAGAACAGTGCTAGAGGAAGCCAGACTTTATTGACTCAGATATTCACAAATCACTGTTTCTTTGTTTGTTGTGATTATGTCCCACCCAACCTAAACTCACCACGGTGAGGGATACAAAAAGAGGGAAGGAAGGTGCAACACAACACTCGTTCTGTATCCCACTTGGAAAGCCTCTGCTTCCAGTCCCCGCTTCTCACACATTCAGCCTTTCTCACCTTCACTCCTTTCCATGATGCAGTTTTCTACGGGTGTGAGAAAAACAAGGCTTCTGGGGCATACAGGTGGGACCCTCGCATCTAATAACTTCTCAAATATTACTGCAAACCCCTTGCCGTCCTCCGCAGAGGCATCTTACTCCACTTATTTAATTTCCTGTTTGTTCCATCATGTTTCCTTTCACTTAATTTCATGCAGCTTGGTAGAACAGCATCAAACAATTAAAATGAGGCACATACAGCACTCACCACTCTCAAAAATACTGCAGAAGTCTCCAACGTTCTCTATATCATTCAAATTAATTCACATTTCACAGATAAGGCCTACAACACCTCTTTCATTCTGCACTTCACTCCCATCTGCCAATATTATACTTAAGTAATATAACTGAATCAATATTCATCAGTAAAACATCTAACTACCTGCCAGATTTATACCTTAGATATCTCTCATGTTAGAGTCAGCCCACAGATGACATGAGTCCCGAGGCAGAAGAGTTTCACCAGCAGGAACGCAACCATCGATCCTGGCACACAACCACACATTAGGTGCTCGCTCACTGTAGAAATTGCTAGAGAAATCGGTCCTTGACTGTGGGAGCTGACCAAAATGTAACCTTTAATTTGAAAACAAAACACATTCCCCATTTTCACAGTCGTGAAATCACTGACATGAACCAAATGCAATGCAATGTAATATCTTCTTCCTTACTCTGGAGACAGTCTGACAAATCTGAAAAGTTAAGAACAAAGTCATTCATCTAATCAAGTTGATTCAGAAATCTAAACAGGGCGGGGGGGAAGGAGGAGAGGGATGATGGTCTTAATCAGTTGTGTCCCTGATGAGCTCCTCAGGAACATCCAGTTAAAATTTTCAATCTAAATTCCAGAATGCTGAAGAACTCACTGTCCTTTACGAAGATGTAAAAAGTCCATGTGCCTTCCAGCGCCTCTTCCAAATCTCAACAATGTAGTGAGGCAGTGTCAATATAAAAGCACAGAATCTCAGGCAGCAGAATATGCAGAAAAACTATGTGAAATGCAACTCAGCTCATAAAATATCTTTTGCACATCTGGTTTTAAGTTGGACTCCTCTTTCTAAGTATCCATCTTGCTTAACAATTTGAAGTTGCTAAATGGTTTCTAGTTTACTGCTAAATTAGACCAGGATATATATTGTACCTTCTATCGCATTTTTGCGACCAGTCTCAGTGCTCCAAAAACTTGAGTACAAGAGCCCGCAGGGAAAGCTCTGCTGCAAGTCTAAGCTGCCCAGAAATCCTGTAACTCTGAACTCCGTGTTTCAAAATACGATGCATTTGTTCACTCACTACTTACAGAGGCACAGTCAAAACATGCATGAGAGGTTTAATTTCTGAAGCCACTAATAAATATGATCACCCGTAACTCCAAATCACAAGGGGACACCACATGCACCACACTGTTTCAGCGCCAATTAGCACATTGTTTGAGAAAGAGCTCTCAAAACAACCACTGTATTATATTATTCTATTGTTCTAATTGTTCTAATCAAAACAGAACAGAAAGCTGAAGAACAAATCCTCTGCTGGTGTAGATACATCTACTTCAGTTGAGCTCCATTACAAATAATTTCAGCTTTATTACTTAGGAAGTATGCAAGTAAAGTAACAATCCCTTTGAAATTAAAATTCTCTAGCGCTTTGTGTGGATCACCACATGACTATTAGGGTAACAAAATTAATCACGGGTTTCCTATCTCAGCCTTGGTGGTTTTCATCGTTTCCACTGTTGCAGCAGTTAAGACTATAACTCTCTTAAAACACTGTCCAGAAGTTAAAGCAGTTTACTGAGTATTTCCACTACCAGAGTCATTCCCAGACTAGGAAACTCTTACGCTTTGTACCAGCTGGTTATGTCTCTCCCCTAATTTCAGGATAACCAACTCTTCACATAATGCAGCTTTACCATCTCAGAGAGCCAAATCCAGCCATTCGTCTTCAGCCAAGCATTCAAGAAATAAAGTGCACATAATAATTTTCACTTGCAAAAGCTACTGTTCCTTAAAACAGGATAATATCCTAACTTGTTTCAAATTTATTTACAAGCTGTTTACCTCATGCAGCTTAAGGAAATTAGAGGTTTGCTGTTCTGCCCTCCCTCAGCCACATTTTAGGTGCTTTATTTTCAATTGCCACCACAGGTTCATCTCTGCTTGCTTTCATAATACGTTTCAAACCAAATAACCACCAACCTTCACATATGGTCTCAAGCATACATTTGACTTTGTTTTTGTTTTCCTCTGCTTCAACACCTCCTCAGATTACTCAGCTTAATTCTCTCATACCAAACACCCATTAGCATTCAGTCTTGTTTTATTTACTACCTCCTCCTGGGTTTCACCCACTTAAGATCTCCCTTATGGTTCTTCAAACCCAAAGCTGTCTAGCGCTGAGCACACGGCGCCTCTTTTCCCTGCGTTACAAATTCATGCCACAAGCATCAGTGTGACTCAACTCCAAATGAGCACTAGAACAGCATTTGCATTAATTGTTAGTTATTTCTGACAGCCCCGGAGAGTCTTCACATTAAGAAATGGTCTCCTGAAACCATTTCAAGCTCGCTCCCCCGTTACAAGTCCAAAATGAAAGGTAACAAATAAGAGGGAATACACTAGAAATATACATTACAAAAAAGCCACAGAGAAGATAAAGATCACACTCTGCTTTAACAGAAAATGCACAAAATGAAACTATTACAAACTGAGAAAATCTTAAGGGGAAGAAAAAAAAAATCACTAAACTCCAAATTAATTGTCACAAAACACAATGTTCCTATAGCCCACTGTTAAGAGTAAACCAAAGTCCTTTGCACTGAATGTAACTGTAAAACATTCCCCATTATACTGTTTCGAAGTAGAAGATTTTTTTTTTTTTAATAAAAATATAAAGAGCAAATCTTTGTCCAAGGACTCAAAAAAAAACCTTCTGGGCTGGTTATTCAGTAGTTACTCACAACACCATGCCACATGCCTTCCTGAAAGTACCAGATTCTAGCGAACATCAGAAACAGTGTTTTAATCCAAACTACAGTGCTTAAGCCAGGACTTAACCCTAACAATTCAGCAGCACGCAGTAAAGCAGCTGTACCTCTTTCCCCAAACAAACCTTGCTTTTATGAACATTTGTGACACTGGCTCTTTATTGCTCTATTTCAGCCTATTAGTCAGAAATGTACCGGTTTTCTCTGCGTAAACAGAATAGCACTCTACTAGATTTTCTAGAAATAAAAGCATAAGCTCAACACCAGTGCAGTGACAGATGAAGAATAAATAAAAGCCATCATAAAGTAGCCAGGATGAAGAAAAATGGTTTAAAAATAAATACTTATAATAGCTTATAAAGAAATATGCACATATACTGCTTTAACCAACACTATTAAATTATATGATCCCTGAATCACTGCTTGTGCTTAATGTCACATGAAGTGTAGGTGTTCTCATTTCTGTTTTAAATGCCAATGGCCATCACCATTAATAAACAAATGAAAAATAAAACCAATCCATAGACTGTAGGGAAGAATCAGAAAATGGGACAAAAAGGTCTTTCAATCATGTGAAAGTGACTCCTTCAATGGAGAAAACATTCCCTTAGGAAATTACATTCCCACGCTCTCACGGAAGCCATGTCTCTTCACTGACTGGAAAGGGGGCCCAGCAAGACCAGCCAGCCAAGTTCAGCAGCCATTCCTTTCCCAAGTGTCAAGGACAATTTCTTAAGCCAGCCCCACTAGGAAGGTAGCCAAATAAAGTCTCAAATGCTACAATCAGTTGTCAGTACCCAAGGTCCCCCTCTAGCCACAGCACGTGAGAAAGCATGCATCACTGTATCCCTGACCAGTGAACCCTTCTGCGCACAGATGATGGAGGACATATACTCACACACAGTTCTCCTGGCCTCTTCCATAGCATCTAGAAGCACCAACCATGAAACATCTACTTGTGCCACACCTATGATGCTGCCATGGACACAACATAACCAAACACCACCTCCTATCCAGAGTGCAGTTATAGGACAACAACCCAAAGGCTCATCAGTGAAGATCCTCCTGGACGTTACCCAGGCATCTTGCTCCCTCCTCTACCTCTCAGCTCTTCACTAAACACAAAGCTTAGTTCAAAGTCTCTCTCTCTCTCAATAAAAAACAGAGTGTAAAGGCCTTTGTAATACCTATTCCACCTACTGAGGCTTTTTCTCCCTAGGACCACAGCTCCTGTCACAGTTGTGTGCTATCAAAACTAAGAGGCTACTCCAGGAGAAGCCAGCTCCCCTTCTGGCATCCCCCAAGGCACACAACTCGCTCCTGCAAAGGGTGTAAATGACCACCACAGAATCCACTGTCTTCAGAAGTGTACACAAATTTCCTTTTCCTTCCTGCACTACTGCTGTTTCACATGTAAATACAGTCTCAGAAGAAACCTCTTGTCAAGTTGAAATGGCTACAAAACATCGAAAAGGTGATTCAGCTCTGAGAACATGCTCTGCTGTGCTCTAATAAGCACGGAAGCCTAAAAGAGTGGGAAACAGTGAGACAGAGGCTTGAAAACCTCAGCTGCCTTCCCTCCTATTTCCTCTCCGACTGACTAGAAGCTGATAGGAAATTTTGTTGTTGTTAAAAGATATAAACAAGATAGTCGAAATACCTCAGAATCCAATAGATACCTTAATTGTGGCCACATGTAACAGTTCAGATCACAATTTCTTACCTGATATAATTAGCTTTAAGGTCATCTGGCCTTATTCTGGGTATCACCACCTCTATAGATACTTTTTTTTTTCCCCCATCACATTGGTGTCTCCTTTAAGCCATAAAGAATAGCCTGACCTGAATTTCCAACTGCATGAATCTATGCTAAATCTCCAAGACTGTTAGGTACTTAAACGCCTCTTTAGGCATCAAAGTCCAAAAGGTAAGCGCTAAAGTTGCCACCAGCCCTCACAAGCACCTGAAGAGGGCCTGCTCCCTGCTGCAAGGTATGCAAAGATCTACTAAAATCCTGACAACTCTGAGCAACCACCTGCCATAGTTTCCATCCACACTCTGGAAGGCACTAAATAGGACTTTCCCTATGTCTGGGTTCATTCACAGGTCCAGAAACAGCATAGACAGACAGACAGACTTGCCACACAATGGTGGCCATCAAGAAAACAGATTCAGCAAGCAAGACTTCTTTTGGAGGTGAGAGATGCTGTCTTCAAATTCCTTCAAAACCCATGTCAATGCGAACAAGAAGATGAGACTGTAGCTTTCCAGTCCTTTAAAAGAAACGACTGAGCCATACAGAGCCGTAACTCCACCAGAGCGTGCACCCTCACGCGCGCTGATGCAGCCCAGCCACCCCGGAGTCACGTCTAGCACTTTCTCTTGGCTGTCTCCCACAGACGCGGCATTAACAAGGATGGCTCTTCTCCAACAGCCGTCGGACCTCACGTTAAGTGGGGAATAGTTCTCCCATCCTGGGACTATTTCAAGACCTAAAATACCTTCTCTGGCAAATGAGAGTGAAATTGACAATTACTAAAAGCTTACGACAAAGATGACACGTTCTTAGGGTACTTACTGTGAATGAGGAGAATCTTCCTTCTAGCCCCTGCTCTACCTGAGCCGAAACAGAAACAGTGGCCAGCCTGTCTGTCCGCCTGACTGCCACGTAACCGTTCCCTGCAGCCGAGAGCTGCGGCGGGTACCCCACACGGGCAAAAATCCCCTGGAGCTCTGACTACAGGGTCAGGTGCAGCCTCACCGTTAGAGCTGTATAAACACAGTAACGCTGAGTTAGACAAGGTCTGGTTCTCGATCAGAGAGGCTAAAAACACTCACTGAAATAGTTTCAACTACTTTTTCCTTGATGTTTTGCTCTCAGCCTTAGGAAGCTTAGTATTTCCACCGCGGAAGGAAACGAGCCAAGGCAGAAGCTCACCTGGTTAGCACCCTATTTCTTCTTCCACCGCCTCCCTCCATCCCTACAAAACAGCATGTAGCCTGGCGACCTCGCTGGGGATTAGCTAGCAAGAGCAATTACCACCCAAAAAAAAACCCCGACCCAACATTAGAGCTCTTTGAAAAGCATTTAATACCGCGACATCGCTTCCACGTAACTCTGACGTGAAATCTGAATGGCTTCACACCTCCTCAGCGCCAGGTGCTGGAGCGAACGCCGATTCACGAGGCTTCCTCAGGCGGGGCTTCGCCTGTCACACAGAACCAGCGCCGCCAGCCGCCCGTCCCGGGCGGGAAGGGCTGACTAACCGCCCCGCGCCCCGGCTGGCGGCAGCTAACGTTCGCGCTGATTGCCACTTACCGGCCGCCACCGCTCCCGCGCGCACGTCGCAGCTCCGCTGGCCCGCAGCCCGCCCGTCACGCGCCGGCCCGCC
>VWZZ01007706.1:339015-362036 GCA_013399095.1 Psophia crepitans | reverse complement strand
CGGGGGGGGGGGCGGGGGGGGGAGGGTTGGAACTAGACGATCCTTGTGGTCGCTTCCAAGCCAAACCATTCTATGATTCTATGAAAAATTAAAACTGAATATATTTCCCCACCATGCTCTCTGTACATACCAACTGCATATGGAACTGCTTGATCATCTCCACTTGCAAATTCACAATATCTCGATGGCATGCTTCTCTGGGGGGAAGAATTGCACAAGGACAATGCTTAGTTTTATTTAGGAAGCAGTAATTCTATCCAGTACTCAGCACCCAGAACTCCATACTTCCTCGCTTTCATGACATCGTGAAACACGAGCCTAAAACCCCTTAAGTCATGAAATGCACTCCTCTACCACTTATTTTCTGGAATACTTTTGTTACAACATTGACTTTCATAAGTACCATTTTTCAGTGTACAAAAAGACTTAGGATCTTTTCTGTTTAGAAATACAAATATATATGCAGCGATATCTAGATTGTTTTTTCACTCACAAGCTGTAAACTTATCTCATTTTTACCATTCAAAGCTGATTTTTCAATCCTTTGATTGCAAGTACCACAGAGAAAGATATTTATCTGTAACTGAAGATACAGCTTTTCAGTACGTCACTTTCAGCACTCTTCTAAGAGGAGCCCAAACATCAACTGTGATGAATGATATATTATCCTCACAAGCCCACAGAAAGCTCCAGTTTAGTCTGCAGAAGACGTAGGGGCAGTGTTGTCCACGAAGTGATGTGAATTTGTCAACCAATCCACATTACAAGAACCAAGCTTGGAAATACTCTCAGAACAGAAATACAAGCGCATTTCTGTAGCACACTACAGAAATACATGCTGTATTTCTGAGGAATGCAGATGCTGAGGAAGACTAAGAACAGCTCACAAAAGAGCAGGCAAGTGTATATGCTCTTCCTGAACAGCACATCACAGTGCGATCACCTGAGACCGAATCTGTGCTATGGGTCCCACTGGCCTGAAAAAGCAACGCATTTCTTAAGTAGATACACACAGATCTTACTTCACTCCTTTCCTAAAACATATAACAAACCCAAAGGGAATATATACCTCACTGTCTGTTTCCACAGGTCATTGTGCTTCAGAACTCCTATTGGAGGCAAACAGCCTTCTTCGAGTGTATCAAGCACAGATGCCAGCTGGCAGCTCACAAACCCAAAGGTGTAGGTTATCTCCCACAGACAGGAAGTTCAAGAAACAAGCAGCTTTTTACAAACAAATGAGTTAGATATTCCTCCTGGTCCTTTTCTAAGATACTTGTTTTTTTCCCCATTACTTGAAGAACAGATTTCAGGCAAGAGCCATAAAAATCCTTTCCTCATATTCCAGAGGGTGAGAGGTATTTATATCAATGAGAAGCTTGCAACGGCTGCCTCCCCTCTTCCTGACCTCAGTACAATCAATCTTTTACATTCGGTTTAAACATATCCACAATTTACAATTGGGAAGAGGGCCAGCAGAGCCTTCCAGCCACCCCAGGAAGCGTAGGTCAGAAGAGAAATACAATCTCTGAGGCTCCAGATCTCAGATACTGAAACTACAAGACTGACAAGCATTCCTTCCAACACTGGGATGCCTGAACGCAGACTTTTTTTTTTTAAAAAAAAAAATCTGCAATCCATAGACGGCATTTTAAGTAATGTGAAAGTTACAGTTTTTAATCTGATTTAATCAAATTTAATCACCAAAAATTTGCAGGGGCATTTTACTATAGTATATTCTTATTTAAATACACGGCATAATATTCAATGTATTTTTCTGTTGACAGACACAGAACAGCCAGGGCGCACGGACCTACTAAGCTAGTTTTGCATTGCTTTTTGTCACCAAGACAGCAATACTTCCCCTGCCCAGCAATTTTTTTCCCCTCCACCATCTCAGTCAACCTACTTCTTAAACATGGGTTCGGAAGTGATTCCCAAGATACAACTCTCACAACTGCTCCATCTCCTTCAAACTCCACTCCAAATCCATGCCAACGTGACTGACTTCTTTCACGACCAGTGGAGCATTAGGTATCCACAGACACGAAGTAATGTGACACCATCACTTACAGCACAGACATCATTTTAATGTAAAGCTTCACCAGTAGAAATACACACAGCATTTTACTTTATACGTGCCAAGCTAACAACAATCGCAGGCAACACAAGTCAATTGTCTAGCTCAAACTCTCCACAATGTCAACGTCAAGAGAATTTTCTGCTGCTGAGACACGGGATGAGCAGGGAGGGAAAGAAATTGGCGCAAGGCTTCATGAAAGCAGTAAAGACCTCGTTATGCAGATAAATTCACAATCTGAGTAGTATCCAAATACTTATTCTGAAAATATGTTGGCAAAGCCATGCAGTAATAACCCTCAGTCTAATTAATCATCAGAGCTATTTAAAAAATAAAGTTTCATACCTCGATTTCCAAGATTAGGGCTATTAATGGTGTCAGTTTCTAATGCAAGTAAAAATTTCTTAAAGCAGATGCTAACACACCTTACTAAGAATACACGTCATTGAAAACAAAAAAAAAAATGTTCTGCATGAATACCAGTACCTGAAGTCATCCATTGTTTCTTGTATCATATTCTGAATGAAGTTTATTTGGACTGATGTCAGAGGTGCATTTGGTCTGCTACTACCAATAGTTTCTACTATTTTTTCTGACAGTGAACTGGCAACTCCAGCAGTGACATGCGAGGTTATCTTTGGACCTTTACAATTAAAAACAAAATCAAATAAATAAAATTTACAAAAAATATCAGTATAAGTGAGTACAAGAGTTTTTTTGTTTGCCTTGAGGTTTGTCAATGTTTTACCTCAAATATTACCTAGTAAAAAAAATATATTTAAATTTAGAATGAGTCTTCTCAGAGGCAATTAGAGATGTTCTAGGAAGGCTAACTGGATTTACAGAAGAATCAAGACTGGATGTTCTGTTTTTATACTAAGGCCATTTTATCAGGTTTCACATCAGTTCACAATCAACCATGCCTAAAACTGGGCCAAAACAACCAACTTACTTGTTGAGGTAGTACCATTTACTGGTAGATCATACACAGCATGGGCCTGAATATTCTTCACTAGTGTCTCATTTGTATCAGGAGCCTTTACAGCAGTGGATGATGGTGGAGGACTCAAAGTTACAGATTCTGCACTTGATGAGCTCGATTTTGAAAGCTGACAATAAAAATAAAAATAATTTTTAAAAAAGAACATGATGAACTTTACTTACTATAACTACCTAATTGCACTTGAAAACCTCGTTTTCAGGAATGCACTTTCAAACATTTTTGGGTTTTAGGAATCTGCTCACAATCTGCTCATTTTCTAGCAAGACATCCTAAAATTTAATTGCTAAAATATTCAAACTTGCCTCAAGTGCATGCACACAGAAAAGAGTGCAAAAGGCAGGGGCCTCTTAATTTTCACATCAAATATCTTGTGGCAAAGTTATAAATATCATTTCTAACAAACTCAGACTTCTCAAAAGCAATATGGAAGGAGCTAGGGTCTCAAAAGTATATCAAAGATAGCTCAAGGTGGAAGAAGACAGAGACGGAGAACAGGGAAAGAGAAGAGGCTGGAATTGACCTGCTAAATGACAAACAATCATACCGGTGCAATCAACTAATGACCATTGTTGATTTCTAGAAAAATCAAAATATTCCTCAGGCTAGCCTAGTTTTGTTCTGTGTGAACTTCTGTAACCTCAGCTTATTTAAAGAGCAACTTACATTTATCTTGCATTGCTGCAGGCCAATGCACTTAAACTCTATAACATTTTGCAGATTTGTGTCAATAGCGTGAACAGAGTTGCAAAATAAGATTAGCTGGGATGCTAGTAAGGATTTTTCCTTCAGGTAGTAGTATTCTGTCAAGAATCTAAAAAGATCACTCATAGCAAGAATTGGCATAGCATACCTGGTTTAAGACTTCTTTTGATTCTGTTTTTCCAAGATTTGTTTTCTTAGTGTCAGTCTCTGTATGTTGTTGCTCATCTTTAATTGGAGCTCCCACAAGTGCATGTAATGGGCTAGATAGCACCCCTTGCGCACTGCTGCCCACTGGGTTTCTTTTTACTGGAAAGGCAGTGGTGAGCTGTGGGAGAAAATCCAAACCGAAAAGGTAGGACTGACAATCCGGACCTAAAAAGAAAAAGGAAAGGGTGAAACCACAGGTCAAAAACCAAACACACACCCCAAATCAAAATTAAACCCACAATTAACATACCTGCACATCCACACAAAACAAATAAACAAACAATTACCTAAAAATGCCACAAAAACAAAATCCTTACATCGAACTTAGGCTGTCACTGTCCTCACAAAAGTAATAAAACACAAAAAACCTTCATATATCACTATAAATTCCATAAAGGAAAACAAAATCAGTTTAGGACCATACTCTTGGATTTCCTGTTACAGTGGTGTAACACCACCACCTGTTAGCACCTCCGTGTGTTAGACAATTTCTGGAAAAGTCCATTTGTTTCAGTGTCTGCTTTCATTGTTTGTTTTCAACTGTATGACAAAATTAACATGGAAGAACTAGCGCAGGCCTCCAGAGGCCTACCACTGACAAAGAAAAACATACAGAAAGTATGGTTACCATCTCCTTTTCCTTGAGGAACTTCATTCACTTTACTTGCCATAGTATCTACAAAATACCAGAACACAGACAAGTGTTTATTAAATGAAACCTACATCAATATTCATATCATTGCATCAAGTTCATAATCAAAGACAAATTAAAACACCAAGCAGGTGCAGTGGTCAGTAACAGACAAACATCAAAAGGTCATGCTATATGCAGATGAATGATGCTTTACAAATTTCAGTATTAGCAACTTACCATCTCTGACTGGAGAAAACACATCTCCTAAACTACTTCGACCAACATCAAAATTATTTAAATCAATACTTTTCCCGTGATCTGTTTCTTTAGATGGAATCACATCCAAGCTGCAACTATGGGGAAAGCCTTAAAAGGACAATAACACTCAGTCAGTAATTGACATTTTCCAAAAATAACAGACATTATCCCTAAACAATCTCACAGCAAGTCTGGTAAATCCATCAAGCACTTTAAAACCTTCTACAGATTCCAGTTAGAGGGTCAACTTTAACTTCCCATTGGGGCTGTCATCGCAGGTGAATATAACTAACAGCTAAGGTACTTATTAACAAAAATAAGATGCAGTTGGATTCCTTTCTTCTTTTTAAAAAGGAGAGCTGTCAAACCAGAATGCACTCATTTTCAGATAAATCTTCATGATGGATGCAGCAGATTTATGGTCTATCAGGCGACATGAAAACTAGCAAATACACCTTCTCCTAAGAAGGTGATGACATTTGGATGATCAAAATTTAAATTTATTCTGCAATCCAGGGGGAAAAAAGTTAGCTTTCTTTATGCATGGTAACAGGGACAGTTGCCTGAAAATGGAAGCATATCTTAAGTAAAAAAAATAAAAAATCCCAGTAATTATTCAAACTACAGCTTTCAGATTAGGAATACATAGCAGTTCAAATCACTTCTCCAAGATAACTACCTGAATAACTTTCACGATTTAGTATGTTTGAAAACCAGATACAGACTGTAACCAAGCTGCTACTCTGCCCTCGATGAACTCCTAAGTCTGAAAGTGCTCAGATTTTCCCTAGACCTTAACTTGTACGAGAAAAGAACATTAATGCTGTGCAATCCACAAATAAGTCTCCTGTAAATAAATCACCAGTAGATACAAAAGCTTTACTTTGTCCCTAGTTTAGTTTAAAAAAAACAACTGAAAACAACCACCTACAAATCACTGCTCATAAGACGTACTTCTCTATGTGGGATTACTTATTCAAGCAATCTAAATGTGACTCTGTGGATGACTACAGTTAATCAAGTCCAAGTATTTACATAAACTGGGACTTGAGTCAGGTTTAAGATTTCACTTTTAAATGTATTAATATAGCACATTTCCCACTCCTTCAGATGTGTCAGTTATGACACATACATAGGATCGCACTTGCTAGTTCAGTAAATACTTGGCGTACTGAGTCAAACTAGAAGTGTAATATCAACCTGTGCCAGAATCCACAGAGCATCGACATGGAAAAAGCATAATACCAAATAGGGCAAAATGTATTCTGTATATTTTTACCCATTCCCACTAATCTAAATGTAGTGAGTACCTAAACCAGAGGACAGCCGTTAAATAGAAGTTTATGAGAAGCCAGCTCAAAGTACATCCAAACTTTTCATCACCTTCTCAATTCATTTATACTGCTGTGCTTTAAAGTACCTGTGACAAAATGCCCCAGTCCGTTTATAAGCTGTTTGAACACATTTTTTTTTGGTTGTTTTAAACATGCTATCAGATCACTTTACTGAGTGACCCTTATTTCTCCAAAGTTAATACTCATAATCAGGGTCTAGAAGAGTGTCCACAGAACAAGTGCAATTTGTGGTCTCTCACCCATTCCTATTTTTAAGTTTAAAGACTTTATCTTCTGAAGTATACAGAGGTCTTCACTTCTGAAGTGAACATTCAGTTTAATGAAAAATATTTGTTTTACTTGGTAAGCCTTTATTTTCTTAAAACATTTATTTATTATGCATAGTCCTGTTTAAGGGGTAACAGCCATTACATCTTCAAATAAAGATGATAAATATTTTAACTGAAATAAAATTTTCCACACCAATCAGTAGTGTTGATTAGCAACACTTCTTATATACATAGGAAGCATTTTACCTCACCTCATGCTTCACTGCATACCCAAGGGAGGTCATTAATACATGTCTCTACAGACTGCAGTGGCTTATTGCCTAATTACTGTTGCTAAATGTATTTTTTCCTATTTAAAAAGGGAGGGGAAAAGCGCTGTTGCATTAAAATGGCTTGAGGAGTTTTTTTCAAGAATCAAACTAACAGTGCCACTGATTTGAGCATATTTTCAGAACTCTTGAAATAAATACAATTTTAAGAGTACATTTCACTCAGTTGCAGAATTTCAGAATAATGCTCAAAATTCTTATAAAGAAGTTGTTCATTTCAGAAGCATAAATAGCAAGTACAGTTATACAACTAATCATACTTGCAACTATATTTAACATCTTTCCTACCATGTGATATTGGAATCATGCTTCATGCAAAAATACAGTTCAGTTCTCACTTGCGTTTTTGGACTAGGGTTTTTTTCCTATTTTGTTTGGTTGGGTTTTTTAGATGAGGTCTGTTACTCCTGTTTATTAATAGAATGACAAAAACCATTAGCTCTGCATTCTATACACATGTTGCATCAGAAAATACATTATGTACCTAAGGATAATCTACAGGAAGTCAGAACGCAAGAGAGCACCCCATAGTATCACCACAGTGTTTTCTCATTTAAAGTTTAAATGCAAACTTCAAGTGCAGAATTTTAGATTTTATGTGCCTAAAGCTTGTATAGTAGGACCCAATTCACTTCCTGCAGTCTCGTAGTACGTCTAATGCAGTAGGGGAGGGAAAGGAAGGTACAGATGTGCACGCACGTATGCGCAGTTCTTGCAAACAAATGCCCTTTTCTCAGTGAAGTTTTTATATTGATATGGTTAAGGCACAGAATCATAGAATCACAGAATCTTTAAGGTTGGAAAGGACTTCTAGGATTATCAAGTCCAACTGTCAACTCAACATCACCATGTCTACTAACCTATGTCCCAAAGTGCCACATCTACACACTTTTTGAACATCTAAATGAAATATTCCTTCCCTTTTCTACATTATGCCAATATTCGAGTAGGAAGAAGACAGTACCTGTTTTCTCCTGAGGAACCTCTCCTCCCTTATTCTCATTCGGCAATGTCAGATGAGATGAAACTGTTGCTGATGCTTGAGAGGTGACGTTTTTGATGCCAATATTTTGAATTCCTCCAAGATTACTACCAGCTTTGACTTCTACTCTTTTGGATACAGGTTTATTTGTAGAACCTGCAAGGTTAGACTGAATAAAAAAAAAAAAAAATAGATCAAGAGAAGTTATTATTCCTTCAGCTAAAAGTAAAAATATAAGCCAATATTCTTTCTGTAACAAAACACACACTAAAAAAAATTCAGTTCAAGTTGCAAAGGTTGCCTAGGAGATATGCCTTTACAAATATTTAAAAAAAGGATCTTAATGTAACTTCAATGAATATGGGAAACATCTGCATTATATGAATACTGTGTGGACCCGCAAAAGAATAGCTATAGAACTTAAGGTAACAACGGAGTGAATCGACGTGAGCCAATTTTGATCCCAGGCTTAGGAAAAAACAAGAGATTACATTATATTCCTGTACAACTCCGTGTTGTAAAGGAATAGCCAACCACTAGCAGCAAGTGTGCTAGAACGAGGAAAAGAACCCACTTCAAAGGTTCTCCCCATTTCCACTGAACGGACACGTGGCATTTCTGGATAGCGTAGATAGAGCCTAATTTAGTCATGGAAGAACCTCTTAAGCCTTCTCTATTATTTCATCAACTTCTCCACTGTTTATATGTTCCTGAAAAAGACCATATATAAGAACATGTAAAAATATCACAGGACAGGCAGCTGTGTCTCTTCCCCTTCAGTAGAAGGGCCATTACAGACCATTCTGCTACTGCCTACAAATGAATCTAAGGTGCCACAAACAGCTCTGCAATGGCAGCATATTCACAGCAGGAAATTTAAGACTAAAGTTTCACTCATTTCTACACCGAGGCTACGGCTGGGGGGAATTCCACATTCAAACCCTCTAAAATGGCACTTAAGACTGAGCAGTTTATAATTTCTGTGCTGGTATGAACCATTTCTGTTGGCATCTATAGTTCTTAGAAACTGACTGGTAACATTTCTTTAGAACTTTAACCTAATGCTTTGCTTTCAAAAATCTGCATATTGAATAACAAAAAGAAAGTTTTTTTTACCTTGGAAAAAGTGCTACTGAACTGAACACGTATGCATTTCACACAGCCTTTGTGAGCAATAACTGTTTTCACTGGTGATGTCAGTTGTCTTAAGTCATACTGGCAGATTTTTCCCCGGGAACACCCTATAGCCAAAGTAGTACCATCAGGCATGAAGTCTACTGTTGTCAGCGGAAAATCAGCTACTATTGTGGTCAGTAATCTTCAAACAGGAGAAAGGACAGAATAAAGAAGCTATTAGAGTTCAAAAGTTAGACTTTTTAAAACAGAGTATCTGGAAAAAAAAATAATTAATAGCTTTCATAATTCAGCCACAGGTCAGTAGTTCTGCTTCTGCAGTGCTAAGTAAATTCAGTGAAATATTTTAAGGAGCAGTGGATTAGACTTATACTAAGTGTTCGTGCATAATAAATTAAAGACTGCATATGGCTCAAAACATTTCACCAGGACAGGATCAAATTGCCTTCATAACAGCAGTGCTGACACGTTATTTACTGGTATCACCATTTCCAGCAGCAATCATATGACACACATCCTCTAGCTTCCCAAGCCTAACAACTCCAACCTTCTCACAACTCCATGAAGAGCTTCAGGTCCTGGTTTGCATCCTTCTACTATACCCCTCCAAACTAGAGCCAGACTCCTGCTTCTATTCAGCCAGAGTGAAAGCACAACCCACGCTAGAACGAAAGTCCCACGAAAACACCTGCCATCCTAGGCTCTTACTACACAGCCCCAGCACCTATGCCCCATGCTTTTTCAACCAATACTCTCCCTTACGTAAGGCTCGCTGCATCAGCAACTCTGCGCGCCACAGTTATATCCTGTATCCTGAACTAGAAAAGCAGGCAAATTAAGCTCAGGCAGCTGCAGGTCCTCACGGGCTGCACTGCCCAGCCCAGAAGATAATTGCTCTGTATCAATGGGAAAAGTCCAAGCGCAAGAACTTGGGAGTGGTCACTCACATGTAACATCTCAACTAGTTCCCAAATGCCCTGGGTTTTTGATCAATTCACTGATTGGGGTTTTTTTGTTTGGTTTTTAAATAAAAAAGCAAAATGGATTATGGGACAGGTTCTCCAGTAGCGATATGTCAACCACTGCAACAATTCTCAGTGTGGTCCGATTTAAATATTTCATGTCATAATTAGGCATGCTTTGTCAGTTTATAAAAACACAAGTAAGGATCCTATAAAATCAAAGGTCTTTAATATACTCACTTTTTACTTGAAGTGTCATACAGAATAATTCTTTTATCCAAACCTACAGTTACAAGCAACAGCTTATTGACTGGAGAAAAGCAGATTTCTGAAGCTGGTGCTTTATGAGTATTTTCAAAATTATGATAGGGGTTCTGGCTATTTACATCCCACAGAGTTACATTTCCACTGTCAGAAACGCTGCCCAGCAAGGATTTCTTAAAGGATGAGTATTTCAAGTGTCGAATAGGCTGTAAAACAGACATAAAAAATGAATTGTAATACCACTGGTAAACACCGTATTAAATTCTTTCATAAACATACAAACACATTAGGAATACAGATGTTACATCAAGTTAGTTTACAAAGGTTGGCCACTCTAAAAAATAGAGTAAGAAAAAAAAATATTCATTTTGCATTACAATGCCATTTTTGCTGTCAGGGCAGCAAACTTTGGTTTTTTGGTACCAGTATGGGGTACCATATGAGCTGATCAGCAAAATGAAGGACAAGGGAAAAAAAGAAAGCTTCTAGAGGAGTTTCTTGATTTTTCAGCAAGTATCATGCCATCTAACACACCACAAAGAAACCCATATGACATCTAAAATTAAAGAAGTGAAAAGCTGTATTATTTCACTGATTGGTCTCCTGCAAAGAAAGTTAAACTTAATTCCCCCACTGATTTTAAGTACTTGGGGAAAAGCCAATTTGGTAAGATGCACAGTCTCAGAGTTCTGCAAGTATGCAGATCCTGCAGAAGAACAGATGTCACCCTGTGAGCTAGGACCACAGAAGAGGACAGGATAATACGCCTGGTTTAACACATGCAGCCTTGCTATCACAGAACCATGTAACACAGGAACTTAAGTTGCCTTTCAGAAGCAGGTAAGTATTTTGTTTCCACCGTATTGCTTCAGAGAACGTTTCAGAACCTCACTGCTCTAATACTAAATTATTTTACTCGATTCCAAATTAATTGTCATTAGGACCCATTTGCACCAATTCACTCCTGTGACAGTAACGCCCTTCCACTTAAACTGTTTCCTAACTTTCCAGTGCTGCTTTCTCCTGTTTTGATAACGAGCCACCTCACCTTCTTTCAGGCTTTATTTTGCTATAAACAATAAGTGAAACTCAGTTTCCTAAGACTGGTTTTTCAGTACCATCACAGTTTCTTTGTAACTCTCCCAATTTGAATCCTTTCTGAATATGGACAAAATCTCCTATGATCCTCAACACATTTTGCAACTGCTTTTGCAAAGGCAGTAACACCTCCTCCGTTTTGCATTGTAAATACTCATCCTGACACATCCTAGACTGCGTTTTCTTTTTTGTTATCCAATGTGTTTTCGTTGCTCGTTTTCATTTTATGATCCAATCGACCAAGACCTCCTTTCCCTTGGGCATTTCCAAACCCTAGTCTCTATTAGGAAAAGCCTCAGTTGTGACCTAAGTCTGGTACCTTGATTTCTGTATAGTCATAGTTGTTCCAGTGTCTATTAATTCAATTATTTTTTGATTCTGACACAAACTCTCTCTTATGGGCATTACCTTCCAACTGTGTCTCATCACAGCTCTACTTCTCATATCATAACTATTACTGAAAATATTAGCCAAGATTGATAACCCAAAGAAGTATTTTATTTCAATATACCTATTGTCTTCTTTCCTATAAGCAATTTCTTACCCATCCTCAAGTCCTTTCTAACCTCTGTCCTCTCTAGTGTTTTCTCACAAGGCACTGAATCAAGTGGTTTACTCAAGACAGATGAGAGCCATTACATTTTATTTGTCTGAAAATGCTCTCAAAAAGCTATTATACTATTCTAGCACAGACCACACCGCAATGCACTGTACTGGATTTTATCCTATTTCTCTCTTCATTTTAATGGAGATGTGTTGGTTTATATGCCTCCAACATAACTTCTAGCACTTGTGGTGCATGTCTCGCTGGAAGCCTAATTGCTCCAGAAAGAAGTGGCATCCCCAATTACATATTCAAATAGGGCAGAAGATGGCTGTTTACAATTTATATGATCCTCTACTGGACATGATGGAGACATTTTTATCAGCCTTTTTCAGTTTATTTACATTAAAAAAGAAACATTGAGAGACTCGGGAATAACAGCTTCAAATATGTACATTATCTACATGGGAAACGTACCTGCTCCTCACAGTTCTCTCAATTCTTCATCTCCAAATACCTTCCTTAGTGTCCTGGCACCTGTTCACGCTCCATTTTCTCCCTCCTCTGTCCTCCTGCCCACCAAGATTACTCTTTCCTAGTTCTCCTCAAACCTCCCTTGCTATCCTACCACGAGACATGAAATAACTTCATTTGTGAAAGGCTGCTTGACAAGACAAAACTAAAACACTTCTCCTCCCATTCAGTGAGTCACTTAATTTGAAGTTTTCTTAAAAAAACCCAAACTTTCTCTGAGAAATATCTGGGTGAAAAAACACAGCCTTAAGCTTAGCACAGTTAGAAGCAGCAGACAACCAAGCCTCATATGGGGAAAGCACCAAGTATTAAGATGCAGGTCGTCAAACTACATCACTTACAGTAAGCCTTAGTGACATTTTCCTTATTTTCCACCCCATCCATAATCAAAGAGCAAATTAGAAACTCTATGTTAGAATGAGACTAGGCTTCATGCTGTCTTTATCTTTAAAATACTGATTCAACTTCAGATGAAGGTTATAAAAAAAAGGAACAAAAACCCAACACGCTATCCAGTGTTCACTGCAGCGAATGTAAAACACACATACAGACACTGTGAAAGCTGACAAGTACACACAGAAAAACATCGGGTTTATGACCCACTGCTGCAAGGGAATGGGACTCCTTGTACAGGAACAGATGAACCGTTACATTTCAGACATTCGAGCTGTTTAGTCCTACATTGTATGTATGAAAGTCGTCAATACCAAAGTTCTGAAAAAGGGTAAAAGGACCCCTCCCCACTCACCACAGGAGGCAGAGCTAGGATAGTCTAATGATAGGCCTAAGTCTCTTTCAATTAGCTACAACCAAACTTATCTCCTTTATAGTATTGCTTTTGTTGTAATTCTCTGGTTACTTTTCCAACCTTCTCCCTCTGATTACGTTTATTGCCAAAGAGGATGCTAAAGTGAAAAATCAGCAGCAGCAGCTGTGTGTTCACGGAGAAAATATTACCTTATGTGTCACTGCATCACACTTTTGTTTAACACTTAACATAAAAAGAAATAACTGCGTATGTTTTATTTTCAAGTCCTTTCTTTTCCCTTTACGACACTTCTTCCCTACTTCTAATCCCACTGTACCTCTGCCAATCGTAATTCTGTAAACATCTTTGAGCTGTCATGCATACTATTCTAGACCAGACTCAATCATCTATTTTTAATTTCAATACATGTTTGTTTATCTTATTTCTTATACTTTCTAACATCTTTATTTATCTTAGTGACAAGAAATTAATACATAGTCACAGTCTTCACTAAACAGTTTTTAAAGAGTGTTGATTTTTGGATGGCATGATGGAGTCACACAGAACTTTAATATACTCCTAGTCAAGTTTTTCCCGCAGAAGCTGAAGTTCATTTGTCATCTCCTTTTCCTAAGTTATGGTTTAGAAACAGGAGTTCTGCTACTCCGATTTTGAACACTAGGGCCCCCAACTCAGCCAAGCTGAAAACCACCCAATACATTTCCTTGGCCTTTGTACCACCAGCGATGGGAATTGTAAGCTTAAAAAGGGCACACAACCCATGTGGTTTATATTGTTTAACTGCAAGGTTTACTAGTTACAAGAAAAAATAGCTAAGGATGTGGGAGACAAGTTAAACACTGGTACTTTCCTGAAAATAAGTTTATGGATTACAATTTCATCAACAGAATTAAATGGCAAAGATGTGAGACATGTTTCGTAGGGGCAAAAACCTGTCTGGTCAAGCCTAGCAATCGTATCTGAATTGGGCCTAGGGGGATATTTAAGGTAGTTGCTTTATTTTAAGTCAGCATAGCTGTTCGCTGGCTGAAACTTAAATGCCTGAATAGAGGTGGGAAGGGGACATCTGTTCTTTAATTACTTTAGTTACTAATACTAAAATAATTTTAAGATTACTAGGAATGACACGATAATTTGGAAAGAGTCATGTTTTGGAACTAACCTGTCAAGACTGAAAAAAACCCAAACCAGTAAATATGAAGCAACTTTCACTACATCTTGCTAAGTACAACTCTTGATTATTTCTGGAAATTCTGTGCACGCAGAACTACCAGAAACACTTTCAGCACAAGGTATGAACCCACAAAAAGACAATTAATTCCTCTTGTGAGCATTTCACCAGTCAGTGTAGCACAAAAAGCTATACACATCTTTTTGCCTTAGCTGTGATTGGAGTAGATTTTCTCTAGAAAATAAAAGTACATTTTATTTTCAAGTTTCACAGTAAGAGAGCCAAACGGGGAACAGTGCACTTTAGAAAATGGTTGGTCCATTGCTGAGGACTAGTTACACTTAGGGTTTTTCACCACTGGAAAACAAGTGAAAAGCCCAGAACTAAACCTGAAGTAGTCTAGCATCATCGATTACCTTAAAAATATAGTTTCTTGATTTCCTTCATACCTTAGTGAGCCTTCTAAGGGAGGAGGCCAATATAAAGACAGCTGATGGCTTTAAAAGCTGAAGACTCTCTCACTATGGAGTGAGCAGAACTCATCACACGTCTTTACAAATCAAACAGCTGTTCAAACAACTAAACTAAATCCTGTTGCTAAGAGAGTAGCACTAGGCAGTGAAGACTTGAACAAACATTATGTTTCGAAACAAACCTTAATTCATCCTCACAAAAGCAAGCAGATAAGAATCTGGTAGTCTAAATGAATACCAACAGCAAAGACAAATTATGGGATCTGCAAACAACTCTGTGCAAGAACTCAGCTCTAATAAAACACAAAGGTGTTTCTAAATCAAAATCAATTAATCGAACATAGGCCAATACTCATATGAAAAGAAAACTGTTTAGAGTCACGGAACGCACTGCAAGCCTGGCCTATTCTACTACTTGTAGAGTTTATACAATATCAGAAATTAACTGGCAAGGAAACTACATTCCATCATGCTGAATCAAACACAGACAAGTTAAATTTTATAAGCTTAGTTTGACCTCGCATTCCCCAATTGTAAAAAAAGTTACTAGGGAGTGGTGACCCTTACCAAGCTAGACAACCAGTGCCAGGATCAAGCAGGACAATACACTGTGTATCTTTTCAAGCTTACTCTTAGAAAACTGGGGCTCTAAACCATAGATCAAGTAAAAGCTTTTATCTGAAGACTTGTCTAATTCTGTTATTTGCTTCACCACACAATTAATCCTGCAATACTCTACAAGTACCAATTAAAATCCAAAAATAAAGCTATTTTTGCACATAAAAGCAAAGCTAATTTTTAGGATATAAGACAAGCTGATAAACTGGGAAATCCAAGTAGCCATCCCATTACACAATTATAGCTCAATTCCATTTTAAATTAAGGCTGCAATCAAATAACTGCCCCCCTTTAGAAAATGTTATAGACCCTTTAGAAAGTGAAAAGTAACTCTGTGCTTGCAATTACTTTAGCACTTCAAATATCTTTATCCATCTTAAAGGTCACTCAGTTTTGCAGTAGGCCTTTTGATTTCATCTGTCCAAATAGCTGTTCACTGCATCACTTACTCCTAATCACTTTTTGATGGAAGGAGTTGAATATATCAAAACAGGTTGATGCAAATCATCCTCATAAGAATTTCTTCATTTTCCAATTAACTAACAGCACAGTCCCCACTTTAGATGTTCACCTCAGCTGCATAATCCAGCCATGGATTTCCCTGTAGCTCCTGCCTCACATCCACGTTTTACGTAAGATCGTAAAAATCAAATCAGAAAAATGAACTGACTATACAGATGGATTTTTAAGATCAAACCAAGTACAAAGTACAATTTTGCTTCAATGTAAGTATGAGACTGGTGATGGATCAAAGACACTGCAGCACCTAAGAGCAGAGATAGTTCAAATTTAATGGAGATTTTTCAAAAGAAAGTATACCATCATTCCTGTGATGCTATCAAGGCATAAGAGATTCTTCACCAAGTTATATTGTTCACACTAGACAGGAGAAAAAGTTAACTTCACATCCTATCTGCAATCTAGGATTGAAAAAGCAGTAACGGAAAGTGACTAAATCACAACTTGAGTACTCCCTGCGACGTTAAAGGTTGGGTTTAGGACCAAAGCAACAGCTCTGCATCCTCTCGGCAGCTCCTACCTCGGTAAAAGTGACTCGGTAAAAAAGAAAAGAATGCCCAGAACACAAACACTTAGCTGTGCCTAAGACACCAGTCATGCTAGGAATGCACACTGGAACATCCGGTGGAACAACAGAGCTCATTTACTACTGCAGATGCCTGTATATCAAGGGAATTCCTCTAATGATCCCAAATAATCCTTCTTTTGAATCTGTAAGAAGGAATTGCAGTGAAAACCTCTACCAAGGCCTTTAAGTAGCACACACGCTTTGTGTTTGTCTTTTGTATAGTTTTCCTTCAAACTAGTTATCCAAAATCTTACCTAAACACCTAAGTAGGTAATATAAAATCTCAATTGCTTTTCTCTTTGAGCAGCTGTGCAATTTTCATCTCCAGATGAAATAAACAACTTATTTCCAAATGCAGGCTTATATTCATCCCTCCTGTACAGATGGCTCTGTTCAGCTGTAAATCTGATTACTTTGGATAAGTCAGAACCCAGGCTACGCGGTCTTTGCTGTCTGCGAGAACATACATTGAGTAGTGCATTGAAATCCTGTTTTGGTTTGTAAAGCTGACTGGCTTTGGGTCAGTTCTAAGATGTGTAGAAGTTTGTTCTTGAGGAAGCAGAGTCTACAAAGTAAAATTTTCTGTAACATGTATATAAGGTACTTAAGAAATTTGTATTTCAATGTGTAGTATTATTTAAGACTAGAGTACGCACAATGTTTTTTCCTTTCCCTAAGTGCACTCTCAGGAGTTAAAAAGAAACATATTAAAAAACCTTCAAAGCTCTTGCTTTGTACTGTTGATTTTCAAAAACTGCGAACTAAAGCTTCATACAGAGAGCCTACCTGACGGCTGCCATAACCAAAGGGATTACTTGATAAATTGGTGGTAACACTGTGCAGGATAATTTCACCGCTCAAAGATCCAGAAGCAATGTAGCCGTCGTTCCAATTATACGTAATACAGGTGACTTCATCTTTATGATCCTGCGAGGGAGGGAGGTTAGAGAGAGAGGGTTAAAAACATTCGGGATAAGCATATTCCTTCCTAATCCATGCTTCTGCAGAACAACTTCAGTTTCATGCTTTTTTCTGACTATCTGTAACATATAAAAAGATTAAAGTTAAGGAATATTCCACAAAGCAGCAGCAGAACATACTAAAGATCAACCATTATATTTTCACTACTGCCTGATTGTGTTCAGCAGATTGTTTTAATAAATTAGTAAAGATGATGCTGTAATTATACACAGTATTTTAATATGACAACCATAGAGATATCTACCACAGGTGTTACTACATTTTAAAAGTAACGTCTTCCAGAAATCAGTGATATTCAAATAAATATTCTGTGAACCTGATGTACTATTGCCACCTTCCCCTTTTGTCACTTTCACTACTAACACATATACTGAATATAGAGGGGAAGACAATCAAGTACCATTAGCCCAAAAGAGGAGAAAGATATTTACAGTACTGTATTAGCTACTCAGTAATTTTGTTTCAAACTGTAACTTTAAGAAAAAAGAACAAATCAAAGCTAAAGTTCTAAAGAGGCTAAAGCCTCTTTTACAGTGGTCCTAAATGAGGGCAAATCACCTACTGAAGGCATCACAGAACTATACCAGACCATCCTAAATTTTGTGCATCGTAACAAGGTTTTAGAGAATTCCTACTGGATCAGTTAGAAGACGACAACCATGTCCCAGTTTCACCCAGCATTAGTTTAACTACAGTATTCTACAAATACAAAAGTGTTTTCTTGTTCGACATATCAGAAACAGCAATTATCTGAACTGCTGCCCTTGGGGAAAAAAAAAAAATCCCATCAGAGAATATCAATACCAATTTGGAAGATAAGAAGCCTATTCTGAAAATTTAAACATACTTTATTAAAGAATTGCACTCTGAATACATCAAGTTAAGTATGCTTGTTAAATTAAATTTGCTATTTCTATCACATAAAGAACACAAACTTGAACGAGACACATAGGTGTGCTAGCTCCTATTTGTGAACTTGATCCTACAGATACATGACTTAGAGAAAGTTTATTTTTTACAGTTGGCAGCAAGTGCAAGTCATGAAAGTTACAGCTCTTCCTCAGCCAAACTTACCTTAAGACTACGGTAGACCCTTCTGGATTTCAGATCCCAGATATTAACAGTGCTATCCAAGCCTCCACTTGCAATATATGAAGAACTAGAGCTCAAGCTCACGCATGTCTGCTTTTCCTGAAGAAGAAGGGAAAAAAATGTATGTTAAAGATAATTAAGGGATTTATGCAAATCTACTTAAAAGCATATTGATGTGTGTTTTCATCTTCCTTAACCCAAATAGTCCCACTGAGGAACAGAACTATTGGTACGCTACAGTCATTTCCCATCAAAAGGCATTTAAAATCCAGTCCACTTTGGGCATATGTTTAATACACTTTAAAATATAAACACATAAACTCTCAGATGCTCATATTTTCCCATTCCCACTTCTTTTTGGTTTTAGCACCTTTTCCTGCAATATGCATTTTCCCTTTAAATTACAGCTCCCTAAAGTGAAATCATAAACTTCTATCCAGACACTGAGTTTTAAAAAGAAAATGCTAAGTTTAGAAAAAAACCTCCTTAAAAGAAAAATCAAGAAGTTGTCCAAGTCGTGTACTTCACATTCCCTAAACATTACAAAGAATATTATAGCAGCAAACCTCATAATTCAGTAAAGTGATTCTTTATAAAATAATCACTGAAGTACCAGCTTTTGAAAAAATTGTCAATCTTAACGATAGACCTACATCGAGGACAAATTATTATTCAGTTCTATCATGTTGAAAATTCACTTTCAAGTTCCTCAGATTTGAATTAAGAAAAAAACAAGTCCATCCAATTATTGACATGGTAAAATTGGAAATGATTGCATTAGTTATAGATCAGATTCAGTGAAATCTCCATAACAAACACTCCACCTTTGAGTGTGTTCACTTCGGCAACCTAAAAGCTGGGTTGAACACCTTTTCAGATTCCCAGTCCAAATTAGCATTACAATAGCTATCCAAGAGAATTATTAGAATGGTTTAGAACACAAACAAGTTATTCAAGTAACCATGTCAAGAGACTCTTCTAAAACTAAGTCCAGCTTTCTGAAGAGTTTATAGTGCCACACTTCCACTTAACAGGAAAAAAAAGCCCAACCATAGCAGAAGTTCTCCTCTTTCACACGTCTCCAGAAGCTAGCGCATGTACGCTCCGAGAACAAACTCTGTAAAGACTCTGTTTTTCAATGTACAGTTCACAGGAATGCATAACACTGACAATTCACGTTGGAAAATGAAGTTCAGACTTGAGCTCTGTTTGTTGCCTAGACATTAGATCAAGTTTGAACGACTGACTACCTCGGGCTATCACACCGAGGCTCAACAGGCACATTCCCCTGGCAGAGGCTAGTATAAGTGCATTTTTATCTTTTTATCGGTAAAACTATTTTAGAAGCACTATTCCCCTCACTCTTTATATGTAGTTAACTATACACAAGGAAATGCTTTTATACACGTGTCATAACTCTAACAATACTAAAATTAAAATGATCCTGGCATGCAGAACAGGTGTGAGAGAAACAGTAAGGTGGAGTGGGGAAAAAAAGCAGGGAACAGCATTAGTCATACTTACCCCTTCAGCAATTTCAAAGAGTGGCACAGGTTTGCTTTTACAGCTTGAGACAACTATTTTATCACCACCAGCAGAAGCAGTGGCCAGGAATCTGTCTTAGTCACAAGTTATGGACCATAATTGTGTTATACTGGTGATTAATAAAAGCAACAGTAAGTTTCCCTTACTGAACAGAAAACAAGATTGCCTGAACAGTCTAAAGCACTGCAGCTTGAAGGGACCTAGAAATAGAAACATAAGGCTATTTTCCAAGCTTTCGTTAAGAAGCTCTTCCATTAACTACAGCCCTTCGCAATACACAGCAGAGCAATTTCTTTCAGAGAGAAGAGGAGAAATATCTGGCAGATATTATTTAAGAGCTCTTTACTGCTATGGCAGCTTATCCGGTCTACAATTTTGTTTCCCCACTATCCCCAAGTAAGAGCCCCATTTATCACTAGAGTTCAAAGGAATGCCTGTTAGCAGACTACGGATTTAAAGAACACTCCTGCTCATGACGAATGTCAAACTACTTCACCATATAGTTTCCAGAGTACAGTGAACGTTTGCTAACTTGACTTTGTCTCTACTGAGGGAAGAAAAACAAACAACCCAAAAAAACCTTTTATGACACCAAGTACCTCAAAGCAGTAAGAAAAGCCTTCATATGGAGCTACAGAGCATGGAAACCGCTTCGGCACCCCCATTAAACAAATCAAATAATCATTCAGATCTGTCCTCTGTAGGTCTTCAGGCCCATACCCACTGTGATTTTCTATTTGCTCATTTAAGAATACAGGTTAATTGGCTGGATTTAACACCAAAGAACTGGTAGGCAGATTGGTGCTTGCTACTTCCTTCATTATTTTAAGGCACTGTTCTAACTTACAGAATTGTGCAGAACCAAAATCAATGCTTTGCCCCTAACAAATTAACAAGCATTCAAAAGCATATAGAGTAAGATACTTCATTGTTTCATTTTTGCAGCACCAAGAAGAAACAAGGTGTAAGAAAGCATGACATGACAAGTCTACAGCTAAAGTTTACTAAACAACACACAAGTGTGTATATATATATAAATGTATCTATGCCTCAATTTCTCATACATCCACCTGCTGGCAGACTTAGAGGACAAGTCCTGCAAGTTCTGAATGTCTAACTGTTACATGCCAGCATCCTGGCCTTCTTTTACATCAAGATCAGACATCACTGCCTTTTCCCATGACAGCCACATAAGCTGTTCACCTGACAGTGCACTGCTTTTATGACATTTCCTCATATATTCACCATGCACCTCATGTCATTCTCCTTTAATAGGCTTCCAAGACAGAGCTGAAAGGTCTAAATGGGCCAGATCCATTTTTGTGCACGAACCACCACCGCCCTATGGATGTTTTCCTACACACCCAACACATTTGTGCTTCCTCTGTAAATGCTACAAAAAGCACAAAAGAAGCCAGTGCCTACAGGTAAGAGGTAAGTCTTTGATTCTGATAGTCTTTGATAGAATTAATGAGAACCTGTTCAAGGAAAAAAACAAACAAAAATCTTACATTGCAGTTTTCCCCTCCATGCTATGTATAGAATTTTACTACACTAGCAATTGCTTTCTTCAACGTTGTCAGCAAATTAAGCACTGTCTTAAAACTGAATATTTTAATCAACTATTGAAGGAACAAATGAGTAAGCTTTACAGTCGGTAGGCAATTCAAGCATATGATAATCATCGAAAGTGTTAGCCTCCTAAAGGAAGGGAAATTTCTTCAGAAGCATTTAGCACTGTACGCTGATTTTGTAAATCGCTTCAACACAGGGAATAACAAAATTTTCTTCACAATACATACAATTCTTTTTATGCAAGACTTTGAAAACACATCAGGCCTGTGATTTACAGACACTTTAATAAAAATATTTTGCAGACCACCCACAAACCTATGGCTGAAACTGTAAAGGATACTATTGCTGGCCCAACATAGTGAGCTGACTGGATGTGGGGGTGTATGTGGGTTGAACTGCTCCACCACAGCTAGAGATGAGGAATCCCATATTTTAACGTCATCTCCCGATGAAGCAAAACGTATGCTTTCTTGCATGGCTGCACCTGGTTTTGGAAAAAAATAGATTAAAAAAATGAAAATATATATACATAAAAAGTAAAAATATACAATAGGTGACTTCATGAGTCCCGAAGGATTTTATTTGTGTCATTTAATACTGTTTTCTTTATAACCGGGACATTTATTTAGAGCTACACAATTAGCACCCTCCAGCTGAGTACACTACCGAAAGCAGTAGACACTCCACACGTTCGTTACTTAAATTCTTGAAGGAAACTTGCGCTTCCCTTTCCGCAAAGAAAAAGCCCCTGCGGCACCAGGAGGCTCAGGAGACGTCTGGATCCGCACAGCTGCCCGGCAGGAAGCCCCGAGCATCCCAGGGACCCGCTTCCCGCCAGCAGGTGGGGATACACAAGCTGGAACCAAGCCGGCTGTGGCAGGGGAAGGCTGCAGCTCGGCCCTACGGGGCTCGCTCCAGCGCTCATCTCGCCGCCCCAAAGGAGACACCCGAGAATCCCTTAAACTAAACCTTCAGCAGCACAATCCCAGCGACTGGAACTCGCCTTTCAGCGCGGCTTCCGCACCGTCACAAACCAGAGACCACCCACGGCGGCGTGCGGCTGCCTGCCCTGCCGGACACCGCTGTGAGAGCCAAAGCCCGGCTAACGGGCCGGCTCACTCCAGGGCTGTGAAGTCAGCCCTCAGCTTTTCACTCGGGGTAACTTTAAACCAGCAACAAACAGGGGCTCGGGCCTTGGGAGGCAAAGCCAAGGAAACCCAAGCGGTCCCGTTGCACGAAGGTACGGCCGCGCCTTAGCCACAAGCTCGCGGGACGCCGCCACAGAGCTTCGGGCCACTAACTCACTGCCGAGAGGCGCAACGCCGGCAGACCCGGCCAGGGAACTCACGGTCCAC
>VWZZ01007706.1:312685-336819 GCA_013399095.1 Psophia crepitans | reverse complement strand
ACTTTATTATCCTAATTTGCTTTTAAACCAACCATGTTTCATGTCTAAGGCCAACACTCGTTATTCTGTTCTGTGTATCTTCAATACATAGAATCAAAAGCTTTTTCTTTCCTCTAACAATATCCTCTGTCTTTTTTATCTCCTCGCTGTGCAGCATAACTGTGTTTACAGACAGGTAGATGAGTCCTGACTTCCAAGCCCTGAAACCTCGAATTTGAGCAATTAGAAATTTCCCCTTTTTTGAGTACACACGACCAGCATTTTTTGCTTCGTTCTGTGACACTCCACCCAATTAATCAGTTTTTTCCTTCTGTTAGGATCTTTGCTGTTTGTTTTTTTCATGCCAGCGTTTCTTCTTGCTCTTTATGAGAAACCAGTGGGATGTCTCAGTATATCATCTTTGGGGGAAGGATGTTCCCTCACACCTGATGCAGATAGATCTGGTCTGGAGGGAAACGGTGCCTTGCGGGTGGAAGGGTCTGCATGGAGCTTTCCAGTTGAGGGAATCTCAGCCAAATACACAGCATGTGACCAGTGATTTCATACAGCACTCCACCAGGAAATAAGGAACTTGCATCATCGTCTATGTGCAGGATGCACACCTTGCATCAAGCTTTTTGCTGCATGCACACTCAGATTTTAAGGGACACGAAGAAGTCCGATCAGTTCCCTACTGCTGAGAGCAATCACAACTGGTACATACTGACCCAGTGTGGAGAAACACAGTCCGGGCAGGACAACAGAAGCCTTGAGAAGTGGAAGAAAGACCAAGGTGTAAAAGTATGTTAAGCATATAAAAATCACCCCAAATGAATCCTAGAGAGAGGGAGAAGACGACACCAACACCATGTTACAGAATCACAGAATCACAAGGGTTGGAAGGGACCTCGAAAGATCATCTAGTCCAACGCCCCCTGCCAAGGCAGGACCACCTAGAGCACATCACTCAGGAACGTGTCCAGTCGGGTTTTGAATGTCTCCAGAGAAGGAGACTCCACAACCTCTCTGGGCAGCCTGTTCCAGTGCTCTGTCACCCTCACGGTGAAAAAGTTTTTCCTTACGTTAACCCGGAACCTCCTATGCTCCAATTTGCACCCGTTGCCCCTTGTCCTATCACTTAGTGAGGCCGAGAAGAGCCTGGCTCCATCTTCCCAACACTCACCCTTAACATATTTATAAACATTGATGAGGTCACCCCTCAGCCTCCTCTTCTCCAAGCTAAAGAGACCCAGCTCCCTCAGCCTTTCCTCATAAGGGAGATGTTCCACTCCCTTGATCATCTTAGTGGCTCTGCGCTGGACTCTCTCTAGCAGTTCCCTGTCCTTCTTGAGCTGAGGGGCCCAGAACTGGACGCAATACTCCAGATGCGGCCTCACCAATGCAGAATAGAGGGGGAGGAGGACCTCCCTCGACCTACTGACCACAGCCCTTCTAATGCACCCCAGGATGCCATTGGCCTTCCTGGCCACCAGGGCACATTGCTGGCTCATGGTCATCCCCCCGTCCACCAGGACCCCCAGGTCCCTTTCCCCTACACTGCTCTCCAGCAGGTCAGTCCCCAACCTGTACTGGCACATGGGATTCTTCTTTCCCAGGTGCAAGACCCTACACTTGTCCTTGTTGAATCTCATCAGGTTCCTCCCCGCCCAGCTCTCCAGCCTATCTAGGTCCCGCTGAATGGCAGCACATCCCTCTGGTGTGTCAGCCACTCCTCCCAGTTTAGTGTCATCAGCAAACTTGCTGAGGGTACACTCCGTTCCCTCATCAAGGTCGCTGATGAAGATATTGAATAGTACCGGACCCAGCACCGACCCCTGAGGGACTCCACTAGTCACAGGCCTCCAACTAGATTCGGCCCCATTGACCACAACCCTCTGACTTCTGCCCTCCAGCCAGCGCACAATCCACCTCACTACCCGATCATCCAGGCCACACCTCCTCAGCTTGCCCACAAGGATGCCGTGGGAGACGGTGTCAGATGCCTTGCTGAGGTCAAGATAGACCACATCCACTGCCCTTCCATCATCCATCCACCTGGTTACATCCTCATAGAAGGCTATCAGGTTGGTCAGGCATGACTTTCCCTTGGTAAAACCATGCTGACTGTTCCTCCTGGCCCAGGACTCCAATATGATCACTTGCCCCAAGAGCTCCTCACACACCCCCCAGCACAAAACCACCAACCTTCAGACGCAGGGGAGCAGTGGAAATGTGGGTGTTACACAGATGAAGCGGAGTGAAAACAGTAAGAGTGTGTAAAATAATTTGAACTCTACTGTTACTATTATTATTGGTATTACTTAAACTTTTTCTGCATAGAAGTATTCTTTCTTTTCCCATAATAATTAGAATTGGATAAATAATGATTCTTGGATGAGGCTAAGATTTCAATTACACCCACAATAAACAAATACGAGTTTCCTCTTTGCCCATAAACAAGATTTTCAGTGTAGCAGCAGCGACGCTAGGGCTTGAATGATGAGCCACAGAGTTCCTGGGGGATAAGACCGATTGGGACTCTGGGGGAAAAAATCCCACCTGGATTTCTTCACGGTTATAGTTGTTCTTTAAAGCAGTTTTGAAATAGTTGGTATTACTCCACTTGGTAGCAGACTCATAAGAACGTAACAGAGCTAATCAATACACTACACATTGTATGATAATAAAATGTATACAGTAATTTTACAGGATAAACAGAACGTTGATTTTGTCCCTCTAGCTATGCCATGTTCTAGCTGTGTGCTGCCAGTACCCCTGGGGAACGAAGCAAGGTGCGAAGCATGAAGCACAGACCTCATTCTGCTCCCGCGCTGCAGAGCAGCCATGAGAGCCACCAGGCACTCGCAGTTCCCACATTTGGAAAACCCGCAGCAGAGGCGCCCATGCCACCCCCTCGCCCCCCGCCCTGGCCTCGGTGAGGAGAACACAACTGCCAAGAAGCAAGGAGTTTTGCCTAAGACATTGTTATTTTTTGGCAGCTGCTGAAATGTTCTTTTCAATTCTGGATGTCTGGCCAGGAACTAAACCAGCCCTGACGGTGCACTGTCTCCTTACAGAGCTTCCCTCTCCACACAGCTGGCCGGAGAACAGCCCAGATACCGGATCCATCACCTGATGATGAGTTCTCATGTAGCATATTCTGGTTTTCCACTATGTGACACCGATTGTTGTTTTAATTCACTTCAACATGTACTTTTTTTTTTCTTTGCACGTTGAGTAGAACCTAAATCATGCTGACATGAGAGACAAATGAGAATAATTCTAATTATCTCTGGGGTTTCAAAGTGGAAAATTAAATTGCAGTGGTAAATATTTGACTTCAGCACTTGCCTCTGGACCTTTTCACCCACTCTGTTTTAAAGATTAACCTATACTTCATCTTTTCACTTCTCTCATTTGAAGATGTATTCGGTATCTTTAACTCAGAGAGAATCTTTGGCAAACATAAATGGAACTCTTTGCGGGCTTAATTAGTTCAGCATATTAGCCTGTAATTCCATCAATTAATTCTTGTTCCATCATTATTCTTGTTAGAAATCTTTCTTCTTGGATTTCACTGAAAATGGATTTGGAAGCAAATTACTGTCCCTTTTACATTGTGTCTCAATTGAATAACTTAAATTCCCTGCCTCTTTCATTCAAGGATCTGAAAATATTTTCCAAATGTTGATGCAGAAAACTTCAGATCCCTCACTGATGAGGGGATTACTGTTATCTCCAGATAAAGAAACTGAGGCATAGCCAGGCTAAATACTAGGATTATTTTGTTAGATTGATGTCATCCAAAAACTGGGCAAATACCTGGGCCAAACCGAAATGAGCGTGAGTTGGAGCTGCAGTGGGATTTAAAAACCAGCCACACACAATTTAATAAATCTGTGTGAAATTACTAATTTCCACATCATAAAATTAATTTAACCAGGAATAATTTCAGGTTGCTATATACTTGTAGGCATGAGACAAATCCTGGGAATGCCTTGCATATACAACACTCTGTCAAGGCAGCAATATAACTTAAAACTATATTGAAACAGTATTTGAAAAATGAAGTATTGTAAACCCCATTCAGACCCGTCAGTGTTCAGCTCCCTGCTCACGCTCAGTTTGAGCCCTGGCACATTCTTGATGATGCAGTTATTAATTACAGGACAAGAAGCTGGTTTTGTTCTCAGGACGCTTACGTCATTCAATTCACAGAACAGTCGATACCAAAGGAATTAAAAAAAAACAAACCTCTTTTTACTGTTCTTTAGTTCCCTGTAGGATCCTTCTTGTCCCTCATCCAGAGGATGCACTGAAGATAAAATGTCGTTCATTTCAGAATCCTTTCAGTTTGTCCCCACCGTGCTCGTGCTCTCTCCCCTCTTGCCCCATCTGGCAACTTATCAGATAGGGAGACACTATCCATTCCTTTCACAGATGTGGAATGGCGAACTATTTCAGTTAAAATGTGAAAAGAATCGGTAAACATGCCAGTGGTTCAGGGCTGTTGGGTTGTAAGCAGCGGTGTTGTACGGGGCAGACCTTCACGTAGCAGGAGGGCCCTCCCTTGCACTTCAGACTGTGAAATCAAAGAAGGTGCCTTTCCCCTCTTCCTTTTTAATTTTGGAGACAGCGACACAGACAAGTATTCTATAGAAACTTAATTGAGCATGGTGCTGACACAAATTTATTCTAGTCTCACATATTGAAAGCTTTAGTCTGCATTCAATGGCAAGGAAAAACCCACCCAAACTACTATAATACATAAAACAAGAAGCAATTTACTTTGCAATTAGCTTTATGCTTTTTTTTTCTGTGCAATTACAGGAGACATTTAGATATGAGCTTTCTTCCTTACAAGCAGATTTTAAGTAAAGAGTTTAATTATATGTTAAAAGAAAAATGTTTTCTCCAGTTTTTTTGTCTGAAGCCTGCATTGAATACTTACTCCAGTGTTTATGAGAATAAAATCTGCTGCTATGGATACAGTGAGGTCAACATTTCAATAATATTACTTTACTGTGCTGTGTTAAAGGAGATGGCAGGATACTACTTTCGTTTCAACAAAAGTATCTTAATGTATTTTAAATGCATATGTAAAGCACTTTATTTAATATTTCTCTTTTAAGTATAGGAATTATAACAAGGTCCAGACTGGCAGCACTGCAGAAGCACCTCATCTCTAATAGAACTCTACTTCTGTTTTCACCTGATGCTGTAGAGTGTTTTACAAATGTTAATTAAGCTGCATAAAAGTCCTATGATAATCCTCAAGGTGACCCCCAAAAGAAAAAGGTGTTACATTTTATACAAAGCATAAGGAAAGACTGAATAAGTTTTCCTAAAAAGCTGCAATTTTCTACTTGTTCCTTGTAAAAGAAAAATGAGTAATGTCAATTTTTATCTTTCCTGCTTTTTGAGGAACTCCAGAACAATAAATTCTTTTCATTGAAAGAGTAATGCTAAGGAATATCTCCTCCAAACTGGCTGTTAGGCAGATGAGTTAAATAACCATTCTAGCTCAGTTTTTAAATCGTCTTGCAAAAATACCTTCCCTATCAATTACTCAGTTTTTACTTTCTATTTATCACTATATCATAATCCTTCTAATTTTCCTACGACCTACAGCAATCCAGAAAAGGCTGCACAAAATAAAAAACCAGCACTACTTTTAAAAAGCTACACATAACACTTTCTTATATAGACATAAAGAAAAAAAACAGAAAACCTCACCCCATTTCTTCCTGTTACTGACTATATTTAAGATACTCATTACGCTGTATCTTTTACCTCTCTCTCCCTCCATAAAAGAAGCTTCACTCAACCAGGTAACATTTCTCGGAAAAGCACGAGCCAAGGTAAATCTGCAATTTCCAAACAGCTCAAAATATTTTATCGTTTTAGCACTGGGCTACAGCACAGGGAGAGCCTGACAGAAATGAAAGGGGCTGGCGTTCCAACCCGATTACTTATTTTTCACAGAAACTGAACCCAGGAATGGTAACTATGAGTCCTGAATTTTCACGGCTACCGAGAAGCCCAGCTAATGATAGGACAAGTCTCGCAGGGCTCCTGCCTGAACATCCTGGGGTTTTTGCTGTTTGTTGCAAACAAATGATTGTAGCCAGCCAAGCGGCGCCTGGCCTTGTGATGTGAGCAAAAACCCAAAGGGCCGGGAGCCCTCAGGCCCAGCTCTTGCTGCGCTCTCCCGTACGGCCTTGTTCAACTCACCCACTTTTTCCTGTCAAATTCCCCATCTCGAACACTGGACAAGCATATTTCCTCAGGTGGCTGCTGTCAGGGCTCATTACCGTTTCTTCAGCGCTTTAAAATAATATTTACAACAATTACAACGTACGTAGAGGTTTTGCGAGCATTTTAGAATGACATCAGAAACTGCTCTATATACTACCATTTTATTTTTTAAACTGGCTTCAGACGAATGCTTTGAAATGATGGAGGCATTTCTGGATGCTCAACAACCTGTGACGTGTGTTTGTTTCACAAAAGAGAGAAAAGTCCGAAATGGTAGTTTCCAAAGGGAGTGTAAAAGAACAAACTCGGTGATGAGTTTAGGCAAAAAAAAAAAAAAAAATTCTCAACCTCAGAAATAAAACCAGCTTTTGATAACTGCAAAAGCAATTAAAAAATTGCTGATGAGAATAAAACCTTAGGGAAAAAGCAGTATCTGTTAGTGGATGTTAGAAGGCTACAAGCCCATTCAGCTTTTCTAAACAAAAAGAAATTATTGAAAAGCTAGAAAAACCTCAACAAATTCACTTAATTACACTTGACTGAATAAATCAAGTTTTTAATCCTCTTATCAAGAAACTATTTTTAATACATTTAAATCCTAAAAAGAAATTTTGATTTTAAAAACTATTAATTTTTCAGTAATTAGAAAAAAAGCTAAAAGATGAAAATTATAAAACACATTGGGAGCCAAATCCTGGTGTGATTAATGAGTTTGTTTCATTAACATCAGAACTTAAGTCTAAATCTATAGCACTCAGCAACTGATCAAGTTACTGCAAAAAATAGAATTTAGTGAAACAGAGAAATGATCCAATTGAAAAGACTTTCTTCAGTTATGATACATCCACTGGCAGGATCAAACATATCTTCCAAACTTGCTATTGATTGCAAAGTAACATCAAATGGGATCTGAAAAAAAAAACAGGAAAAAAATGCCAAATAAATAATTTTATTAAGCTTATAGGCACCAAAAAGTACATATATACAAGAAGCTCCATATTAAAGCCAGATTTCTGACCTACAACCAAGGAATAAGTTATAAAGAATCATTGCCTCAATATAAATTTGTAGCTAATGACATCTCTTGCAAGAAACTCGCAAAACAGGATTAAGAGGAGGAAATTTCTATGAACGATCTTGCTCACAAAATTTATCCTGATCATCTGCAGGTAAAATGAAGGTATCAGACACGAGCAGCAAGAACAGTTAGTAATTTGGAAGACTTTTCCTAAGATGAGAAGTTGAAAGAATTGAGGTAACTGTAAAAGGTGAAACAGCGTGCAAGGATGAACTGGTTTGTGTGTCTGTTGGACATGGGGAAGAATTATTTTGCATATTTAGATATTAAGAAAATCTAACTAAAGGAAGAGACGCTTGGTACAGGCTATATCGGGAGATTAATTTTTAATGCAGTTATTTTAAATTTACTTAATATTGAAACTTCCAAGCACTTTATTATCTCCCTCAAGAACATAGCTATTCATTAAATAGCTTTAAAAATTATCAGGCTGATTAATTTTTATTCTTAGAACATGAACAGTCAAATAATTTTAAATGAATAATTGGATAAAAATGCACTTTTTCCACTTAGAAATATAATTCAGTGCTGAATCAAAAGCACTATAAGACACATGAACAGAAAAAAGAGAATCAAAGAAGAAAAGCTGGAAACATGATAGGAGTTGAAGTGTGACAGCTCAGAGAATGATAAAGCAAATACCACAAATTAGAACTGACTTTGTCCAATTAATTCACAAGAAGACAAGCAACAAAAAAATGTGTGTGGTGGAGAAAAATAATGTAAAACTACATATAAGCGATCTATCTGCTGCCTTCTCCTGCTTGAAGTCCAAGGGAATGTTCTACACCATGGTGTACATCATCCCACTCTGAGCTTCCCACCTCAGAGCCAAGAAGACCTTTGCACACGTACAACTTATTTAGAAATATGCTATACATAATGAAGTGCTGAAGACTGTTGACTTCAGAGAAGAATGAAGAAACTCAGCATCTTGAAGGATTACACCTCACTTTCTCAACCAAATCTTTCGTACCTAATAGGATCTCAGTTTGAAGTCTTTGAAACCTTGTGATGAAAAGCCCATTGTTCCACCTGTTGAAACATTTTAGCTTGCTGGGGCATTTAGCCAGAATACAAGCAGTTAACATCAGATTCTTACTGCAAGGACAGCACTAAATCTGCTCCCTCACCCTCACTGTAGTGCCACAAATAGAAGCAGGCAAAGAGAAGAGGGATTTAAAACAGGTTCAGGAGGTCCACATGATTCTACGAAAGCTTGGCTGTACCTTTCCTTAGGTATCTGTCAAATATCCGAAACATATTTCAGTGGGACTGTGAAAAGCATAATTCTGCAGAACAAGTCTCGGTATTTTGATGCACTGATGAAGCCAGGCTGATATGAAGGTCTGGGAGTCATTTGAGAGAGACCTTCAGGAAGGATAACGAGGGGTGGCAAGAATGGTGCAATATGTATAAAAGGGAAGTACGTACTCCTAGGTGCCGGACTGCAGGATGCGCAGGACAGCATTACATTCCCTCTCTTCTGTAACAGGCCACTAACCAAACTGTTTCCAGATAAAACCTGTCACTCTCTTCCTGGTAGGAAGAGCTACCTGACTGGAAAAGGAGTACAGTGGGTGCCTTATCCATCATCATTCCATTGTGAACAATTACAGGCAAGATATTTGACGATTAGTAGGAGGAGTGACATGTCACAGTGGATTCCAAAATCTTCCCTGGAGTTCCTTGAGCCCTGGCAGCTGTGGTCCCTTCCTGATCCATGAGAGTGGCTGAGAACACTGACCAGTACTGCTGCCCGCTACGGGCCAGCTCCCAGAGCCTCCTCTGGGATACTGACTGCAACTGGCTAATGATGAATACAACAGCATGGACAAAAAAATGGCATGCTATCTCTCAGGACATGTCGTGAGCAAGGCAGAGAAAGCTAAAGAAAACAGAAAGAAAGCTTGAATAACTGTAAAAAGACAGGAATGGAAGGAAATTGCATTCAGCAGTTGCATCATGGAAATTCACTGGAGTCTCTGTAAACGATGACCAGAGAACGGTGGATAAACCAGATGAAGCTATTGTGAGTGAGATTCAATCTTAATACATTTTTGTATGTATAAAAATGTCATTCTAATGAACAATGAAGATATTCACAGTTTGTAATCACACACATTTGGATTTTATTCGTAAAGAAGAAAAAATAAAATCCAAACAGAAAGCCCAACAATGTATGAGGAAAAAAATGGGAAGATACGTAGTAGTATAGTCTATTTTTTCCATTTAATTGAACAATTGTTTTATTCTAGAAAGGAGATTTTTACTGTTAATGAGAATAGCATACCTCAGTTAATGGCACGGACTGGGCTGGAACAACAGACAGCAGTGTTTTCACTTCAGATAAACACCTTTTAGCCATTTCCTAATGATATAAAACAAGAAAAAAACCTAACACTGTACTCTCAGTCTCCTCTGATAAGCTAACAGCTGGCTTGGCTTTACAAAGTTTTTCAGAACAATCGAGTTTTAGGTTATTCTAGTTGAAATCACAGCAAAATAAACCTTAGCTGATGAATATAAATATTTTGCAACACAAATACTTGTGTTTGCTGTACAAACACAAGTCCCCAAACTTTGCAGTTTCTATGGAGGCAAACTTGCCCCTGGCTCAGGTATTAAACCCAAGCGAGCGAGCCTGCTTTCGCTACGTGTTTACTGAAGACATTCTAAACAAACAGTCTGACAAGATGATATTTATACATGTATAATGCATGGCGTGTTAATCTTAGTGTTCTAAACATTGTTTTTCCAATTACTGCCATATATTAATGAAAGTTTGAGCAAAACCCTTCAGGTAATCGGAAAGACCCACTAAAGGACAGCTCTGCCTACCCCCCTGAAAGCACGGTGATTGGCCAAAATCTCATTTGTTCTCCAAGCTGGCCAAAATACAGCCTCCTAATAATGGCACAGTTCACAATTGTCACTGTTTCACAGCCTCCATCAGACAAAATGACAGCCTCTACATCATTAATCATCTCATATAATAGATATAAAGAGAATCCTGTCACATGATAAATGTCTCCCACTTTGAAAATAAACGTCTATTTTGCCTTGGCATTTATCAAGCAGCAGTTACGCTGTGGCAACATTCTATTCCAGTGACATTATCTCAAACAGACCGCATGGAAAATTCTGAAATTACCTCTTTTGTCTGTGTATGTGGGGGGGAGTTATTTGGTTGCGGACCATATTCAGCCTTGCTAATAAAAAGAAAAGAGAAGGGTGGCATAAAGAAAATGAAAATAAAGTCACTGCCTGTTTTAGTCCTCGCTCAATAACGTTATTAGGAGGATCTTATTTCAGGAACCATCACTGCCCATTTTGCGTTGAAGAGGAGTAACTGATTTTTAAAAAGGACTTTTGGGTTGATCACCATGCTCACACTCTGCCAAGCATTTTCAGATGTAGATCACTCTAAGTTAGGCATCAGTTTTCAAATCTAGGTACCTGAAGATGTATTTATAGAGTGGAAAGTTGAAGATGCCGGATATTTTTGTAAAGTGACAAGCAATATGTAAGGAAAATAAAAAGTTAAATTTTAGAGTGGAAAGTGAAAATACTTCAGCATTCCTTGAAAGGAGTGAAAGAAGTTTCATCTTTTATGTCTGCTTTCCAAGTTACCTGTCATTTATTTCCCCAAAACAGACACCTTAAATAAAAGACTGTCAAACATATTTAACAGCAGAACTGTTCTCACTCACTTCTGTTTTTTCATCAAGATGCACTTTTGCAACATTCATTTTGGGGTTTCGTGAAGGAATAATTGTCAAGGTTTCACTTTGCTGTAAGAAGTTTGTAGGCTCTGAAGCTGAAGACAAGCTTTTAGAACTTTGCATCAACATTTCAACTTGCTGCTTCAGATTAGATAATTTCTCCCGTAAAGAAATAACTCTGAAAGAGGACACAATTTTTCATTATTGCTGTTATAAACCAACAATATTTGTTGTTTCCAGGTTATAATTGAACTGACATAGCTTTTATTACATATTTCTTAGGTTCTACATTTTCTTTCATTTCAAGACTGATCTTATAATTTTAAAAAAATTATGTTTTTCATTAAAGAAAGTGGAAATATGGAATACATTAGCTTTTTGCATGAAAGATGGTAAGAAGAGTGTGCCTCTCTGAGAAAAGATTTTCTCATCCAACAAGCACAAGGTGGGCTAACAAGCCGGGTGGCAGAGGCTGCAACTCTTCTTGGCCTCTTAGTCCTTCCCCTCCACCTGCTCAGCAGTTCCAAATGTTCTAGGGCTAGATGGATGACAAGGAAGCACTGAAAAACACCACAGGATGTAAAACGAAAGGCTGAGTCTGGGGCTACAACTGAGAAAAATTCTTGCATGCTCAGAGTTGTAATATGGGATGGAGAAAGTAGCTGGAGTGAGAGAATAGGAATAACTGCTGGGACTGATTCTTAGATTTGCCAGTGTTTTCTTATGTTGCTATGCCAGCGTCATATAATTAGCATGTGTTACTCAGTTCTTTAGGAATCAAAACTAAAATGCTAATGTACTGAAAAGGCAGATGTTTGGATGGGTTTAAGACTGTGTACAACATCTTACAGTTTTTACAGCGAAAAATCTCTGAAAAGTTGAAATGAATACACTTAAAGACTTACAGCTCTGATACTTTGTTGGTTGACTGATCTTTACTATAGCATGAAATAATAAGATAAAGTCAGTAATCATTTACCTAGCCAAGGATATCCACAAGTGGCCTGAAAACACAGACATGGAACTGAAAATCCTGTTGTCGCTAATTTTGACAGGCTTTGTATTATAAGCATAAAGCAGCAAAACCTGTAACAGAGATGGAATAGGTAAGCTATAATGCAGCACGGTATAGTAGACCTGAGCTATTTCAGTGACACTAGATTATAATACTGTCAAATGCAGTGTACTGATGAAGACTTAGATAACTGACTTCCAAAAAAGGAGGGAGTGTGGCCTCATATGAATTTATACTATACTTAGTTTTTATAGGTGTTAAAGCAATTTATTTCTGGATATAATTTACCTCGGTTTGAAAATTACATCCCATAGGGTCACCATCAAAATCCCAGTCTTGTCCTGTTCCCGGTCAATTAATCTCACTTATGCTCATGTGTGAGGTTACAGCTTTGGGGAGGCCGAACAGAGAGCTTTTACTGACTCTCCAAAGGCCCTTGGTAATTAGTTACGTTTGCTATATGGCCTTGTGCATGGCTGTTAGCATACTGGGTTGAAATCCATGAAGTGCACATAGTCTAATAAAGCTGAATCAATATAAAAACACAAGAAAATGAAATAGAATGTTCTCATCTTTTGCTGAATTAATTTGCTATTATGATTGAAAATATGCTTCCAAGTGGTAGCTGAGTATTTTGCCTATATGGAGAAAGTGAAGAATATGGCATTCATGTATTAGTCATTTTCAAGAGTTGTCTCTGGATCTCTGATGATCCATGAGGTAATGCTAAAGTAACCTGCAAAACTATATTGAAAACTACATTATTTGCACCAACATCACAGGGCCTCTCAGCTTACTAATAGAGATGAAAAGGGTCTAGTCGAAATTTTGATGCTGATCTGCTATGCCAAAAACTTTGGAGATCATGGATTTCTATTGCAGTAGCAGAACTTTTACCTACATGCTGTTACCTTGTTTAAAAATAAAATGAATTCCATGTCCTAGTCTCTTGCTTTCCCACAACCCTCCAATCTCTCTCATGATGTTTAGTCTGATTTCTTAGGGAAATGATGTTTACAAAGTCCCATTTTCCCTCTATATGTGTGTCTTTGCTTTTCCGACAGCCATTCATTGTTTGAATGTATTGGTCAGCCCTAAATAAACATAACAGAGTGAACACCTTAAAGACATCAAGGACCTGCAAAAGGCATGAGTATAACATGGCTTGGAAGCTCTGTATGGACAACAAAGTCTTTGGCCTGTCACCAAAAACCTGTCAGGGCATTCTGTTTGTGCTGCATTGCGGGTTTGTGGCACGGTAAGTACATAGCTCCCTGCTGTCCAGCTTGCCAGTCAGCATGCGTATAATTCAATTAAAAAGCTGATCAGTCATAACACAAATATTCATTGGAAATGAGACCTTATTTGTTCCAATACGTCAGGAAGTGCTTTGGTGTAGGTATACCTTAGTCTCTGTATCGTTTGATGGCTTTGTCAGAGAAGGAATGTACCACTGAATGTTAATTTCCTTCTTTGAAGCATTTGCTGCTCTACTCTCCGTCTGACTGTCTCCTTCTGCGATGACAGGAACCGGAGAAGCTATTCTCACGCGTGACATCTTTGATGTAATTCCAGTAATTTCAAGAGACATCTGAAATGCAGAAGAAAATTTTAAATCGTATTTTTTCTAGTGTAACTTGCAAAATCTTTATAATCTAGTGTCTACTAGAACTGGTATGACTTTCACTCCTGCACAAATATGTGCTTATTTAGATAAATGGGTAATTTCAAAAGGTGTCCATTTTACCAAGTTAAGGCTTTTCCAAGTTCGCATGATGAGACATTTCTAAAGGTAATGCAAAGGACCTGTGGGCTGACTTGCTGACAGAGAGACCTACAGTAACAATGATTGGTACATTTGACTTATCTTCCTTATGGCATTATGTTTTTTACTAAACGGTATTGTTTGACATGCTGATCATTCAAAGTTTAGTGCTGAAAAAGTAATTTGTCTGCTCTACATATTAATAATTAAAATAGCAATCTGAATGCTAGATTAATCCTTTATTTATGTTTACCTATTTGTTTTCTCATTAGCTGTGCAACTAACAAAGGGTGATACCTACTGAAAATTCAGTCACTTAATTTGTGAGGATTTGTCATATGTCATATTTACTAAAATATGTATGGAACATTAGCAGGCTATTCATCAAATAGTTACAGTTTGACCGTTGTTTACCAGGGAAGCAAAGGAGGAATACTGTCAACCAACATTCATTCATGAATAAAAGCTTTTTTAAAAGTTGTAAAATATTTCATTTAAAGGCTGAAGAGCACGATACCATTTCTATTATTTAAAGTGTTACGCAGATCTGCAAAGAACAGAGGAGGCCAAACAGTGACATTTGAGGGGGGGCGGTGCTGAAGCTATTTGAAAAGGTTGTTAGTGTCTCCATCATTGATTCCAAAATGTGGACAGTGAAAACAGCTGCCTGGGGAGTCAGTTCTTTTTTAATTTTGAATGTTCATCACTGAAAAAACCTGAGGATTTTACCCACTTTATTTTCAGAAAATACAACTCATGAACAATACAGGGCAGTAAATCCAGGTGAGCAGAAGACGGATTTTTCACAGTGACATAATCTTACACATAAAGCCAGTTCCCATCCCGCATCGACATCCCTTGGTCGACAGCAAGTTGAAGATGAGCCAACAGTGTGCCCAGGCTGCCAGGAAGGCCAACTGTGTCCTGGGGTGCATCAAGCACGGCATTGCCAGCCGCTCTAGGGACATGATTGTCCCACTCTACACTGTGCTGGTGCAGCCTCACCTTGAGTACTGTGTGCAGGTTTGGGCGCCACAGTACAAAAAGGACATAAAACTATTGGAGAGTGTCCAATGGAGGGCAACAAAGATGATGAAGATTCTAGAGAGGAAGACGTATGAGGAGAGGCTGATGTCCCTTGGTTTGTTCAGCCTGGAGAAGAAGAGACTGAGGAGAGACCTCATTGCTGCCTACAGCTTCCTCACAAAGGGGAGCGAAGGGGCAGGCGCTGATCTCCTCCCTCTGGTGACCAGTGATAGAACCCGACGGAACAGCATGAAGTTTTGAGAAGGGACATTTAGGTTGGAGATCAGGAAAAGGCTCTTCACTGAGAGGGTAGCTGGGTGCTGGAACAGGGCCGAGTTCAGGAAGCGTCTGGACAATGCTCTTAGTCATCTGCTCTGATTGGGCTGGTCCTGTGTGGAGCCAGGAGTTGGACTTCATGATCCTTATATGTCTCTTCCAACTCCAGATATTCTATGATTCTATGATCAAAATGTAGTAGAAGTGAAGATAAAGATGAAGTCTTGCATGCTGAAGTTATGCATTCGAGCATGTGAATATGCCTTCAGTATGGCATGGGACGATTAACTGGGGCTGATCCATGCCACATAGACCCTTAGACACTGAGGCAGTGCTAACAGTGGCCATAACCCATGGCACGCCAGGACGTGTACATGGATCACCCACCTACTAGAAGGATCTTCCTCATTTGGGATCTGAGACTTTAGTTTTGGCAATGAATCACCCACTATACTGCTAGCATGGTGAGTGAACAAAACTATGAGAAAACACACATATGGAGGTGGGAACAACCAAATTTATGCTGTGTCCCTGAACTAGAGCTCTTAAAATTCCATTTTATTATATATATTTCTTCTTCTAAAATGTATATGGTACGTTTTCTTTGTCACTGCACTGCATCTTTTGTTATTTATGTAATATTGTATCTTTTTGAGGAAGGATATTACAACTGCTCTTGTCAAACTGGAGGGTTGTTGAATTACATACATAAATATTTATCTGTTCAACCTTCTCAAAAGTCTGAAAACAACAGATTGTCTTAGTTGAGTGTTTCTAGTTCTACATACTATCATGGAGTTGAGTAAAAACCAAGCATGCAAAATGTAATAGGGCACAGAATTTTAATTATAGCCTTCTTAATATAATTTGGATTCTTTGTTCAGTAGAGCTGGAAAAAACTTGAGGAGTCAAAAATAGAACCACAAAGACACATGTAAGTGAAACAACCTTTTACATGAAAATCATTATAACAAAATTATATCTATTTGTATTGTTAAAAATCCCAGTATTAAATTAAGGTAACATTTTTAAAATAACTTACACAGTCTTCTGAATAGTTAAGCTTCTAAAAATGTTGTGATAAAAATCAATGAAGCTTAGAATTAAAAAAAGTAAGAGCTTTACGCTTGTTAGCTGTCTACAACAGTGAAGCTAACACATGATTATGCAGCTTGCACCTGTCACGAACATGACAGTGAGCTCTGAAGCTTATTATTCTAGGACAGTGTAATACTAATTATGTCAAAAGAAGAGCAGACAGAGTAAAATAATTTTTGATATACAATGGCTGTTATAAATGTCACATACCATATATTTACAATTTATTCAGTGGCACAGTCAGCTCTTTGTTGGGAAATGAGTAATGATATGCTGTCCAACACTGCAGAAAGTTCACCAACTCTAGAAGAGCTACTTTCACAAAAGTATTTTAATTCCTTTTTATAAGATAACAAGTTCTCACTCCTCAAGGCTCCCCTGTCTCCATCTAATACTGAACATAATAGGTAAAAATAAACCATAGAGAGTAACCTGTCATTTTAATTTTTTAGTATTAGGATAATTATTAATATAAGAAGTGGGATGGGGAAACTTTGAAGACAATTATTTTTACATTGAGTCTTCAAAGACTTTTACCACTCAATATTCAATACATATGCCATGGTCAGCGTAGACCCCAGAATTCCAATTCAAGATTTCTCTGAGTAATACAGTGTGAGCTGCCTACATTTGAAAGCTCAAACAAGCTGTCCGCAAGCCAGAGATCTCAAAAGATTAATTTTCTAGCCAGATGGGCATCAGTAAAAAAAATTGGCACACAAGGCCTTCAGCAAATTTTGACAAAATAAAAACTATATATTTTGTTATTATAGACCAAATGAACAATAGAGAGGCTTGTATATACAAATTACAAAGCAAACATCAGGACATTTTTGCTATGAAACATGGAGATTAAAAGCCTCAGTCCTACAAAATAACACAGACAACTAATAATGAAATCTTCTTAAATATCATTCTGCTTAATCTTGTGACTCTAAATATGCTGGGCATGGGATAGAGATAATTTTTGCAGGAATGAATAACACAAAGATATTTGCATTTGTTAACTCTGTCCTTCACTGCTTGCAGAGGATTCTGGTTTTGCACCAATCCTCTGCATAATGAATTTCATTCTTCTACAGCAATCTCAGAAATATCATCACTGGAACTAGCAAGAATCTGAGAGAAATGCAAGTATAATACATATTTTTGAAATATCAGTAAGAAAATAAGTACCTTTGAAGAATCATCTCGCCTACCAAGTGGTAATTCTACATCATGTAGCTCTTCTGGGAAATTCTCAAGGCAACACACTGAATATTCAAGCAAATGTTTCCTAAGAAAGGAATGCATTTCTGCTATGCGTAGAACAAACGCTGTGTCAAAAACAGAACTAAGGCATCCATGTCTTGCAGGAAATGATCCAGGTCCTGAATCAGGGGCAGCTTTGAAAAGAGATTTTTATAACATCATTATTTGCCATGTAAAAGTGAAGTTTCTACAGCTACTCAATATTCATACATTTTGCAAAGATAGTAAACAATGCAAAATGATTCAATATCAAATAAATACATTTCCAACAATTGTATTGATTATCCTTAAATATTACAGGGTTATGTTATTTGTATTGCAGTATTTCACTGAAGATCTGGTAATGAAACAGGTTCTGTCTAGACATTATAAAGTAGCGTAAAATGGGAGGTGCAGATTTGAGGTTTAGGTACTTTAGATGCGTTAGCATCAGTACGTTCAGCAGATGTCTAAGCAGCCACTAGAATAAACACATATTTAGTCAATACAGTCAAAAGAAGCTCAAAGAACTCTGAAGTCCCTAATTTTAATGGCTGATCAGCTGAGTTGCTCCCTAGGCTTCATCACTGGTAACTACAGGATCACACACAGAATCCCAGAAGCGTAGAGGCTGGAAGGGACCGCGAAAGATCATCTAGTCCAACGCCCCCTGCCAAGGCAGGACCACCTAGAGCACATCACTCAGGAACGTGTCCAGTCGGGTTTTGAATGTCTCCAGAGAAGGAGACTCCACAACCTCTCTGGGCAGCCTGTTCCAGTGCTCTGTCACCCTCACAGTGAAAAAGTTTTTCCTTATATTAACACGGAACCTCCTATGCTCCAGCTTGAACCCATTGCCCCTTGTCCTATCGCTTAGTGAGGCTGAGAAGAGCCTGGCTCCATCTTCCCGACACTCACCCTTAACATATTTATAAACATTGATGAGGTCACCCCTCAGCCTCCTCTTCTCCAAGCTAAAGAGACCCAAGATAGATGTACACATTTGGACAACTACTTGTTGTCCTTACTGTCCTTATAGTTCTGTGGTGAGGTAGAATACTTTCCCTTCATTCGGTGCTGCAAGGGAAAAACCTGACCCTCTCTGAAATTATTCTTTTCAGAGTTGCTAAGTCTGTCTCTAGGCAGCACCTGTATGTACAATGTAGTTCTATTCCCACCTATCAGGTCATCACCTGTATATCCAGCAGCAGGCCATGAGATGTAGTGTATAGTATTAGGGCCCTGAAAATAACGGATTCTTACTCTGCTTGAAAGGTCCTATCTATCACCATCTTTTGTTTACAGTGAAATAAACCAAGTATGTACATGGCATCCGGGGTTTCAGTCAAAACACATTCAATAATGCTCAGCCTTCCCATTGACACTACACTCAATTCTCTCAAACAGGCCCTCAGACCGAACAGATTTATTTCTGACGTGACTTCAGTCTGATGTATCTAAAACTAAAAATAAATATAGATCAGGAATTTTTAAAAAATGCTTCAGATATAGAAATAGCAATTAAGTTTTGAGGGATGCTTTTCCTGGTATCATTAAAGGTTATGAATAATTATGAAAAAATGTAATCATGGCTTCACTGACAACACTTGTCTACTGACAGAAATCTTGATTTCAGTGAAGATTTTTTCACATGTATATGATTCAAAGCAACTCCGAATGAGACTATCTCAGGTAGTGGCCTTTGAATCTGACACTGTTGGCCCCCATGAACAATTATTTGACCTGTGGCAGTTTTCTAGGAGGAAGAAAAAAATCATACCAAATAGAAGGTTTGTATTATAAAGTCTTTTTAAATAACTCTGGTAGCGAATTAAGTGAACCCATGTTACTGTCTCTTTCTTCTGGCTGGCCTTGGTGGCAAGACTTTCTGTTCCTTCACTGCAGCTCTGCTCCTCTTGTATGATTTGTTTGTTTTCATCAGAAGATGCTTTGGAACTTTCAAAGACAACACTGTATCCATCTACAAATCCAATAACAGTTGGACAATAAGCATTAAGTGAATGGCTGCAATTCAAAAGCTTTTTCGGCATTGTGTTGGAATTGACTAATCTGTAACTAAAAATGTAACTTGTGAACCTGGTTATGTTTTTCATAAGAGGAAAATTCTTTCTATTCTCCTTTAATATTAGTTGAACTAGTAAAGAAAATATCTCTCAGATCATGGCCAGGAATCTGACTGGACCTTGCAAAAAGCTGAAAGGGGTGGGGAACAAGGTGCTTTCTTTCTCTCTCTCGACTTAAATGCAAAGCCATTATTTCTATACAATATGTTCAATAACAGATATTTACTAAATGGAAACAATACTAAGAGTCATCAGTCATAGCTGCAGCAGTTGAACTTCCCAGTTATATTGACCTAAACTCAGAAGAGTAAGCTACTCTGAAATGTTTATTGTTAGTTTCAATCTAGTCCCTTTCAGATATTAAGTGCGTTATCAATGAAATGTGTTCTTCACTATTGACTAAAAAAATGGGGGGTTTTGGTGCTGCCTAAAAGTTATACTTATGCGAAAAGAGGAAAAAAATATCAGTACAGTTATTGCTATATCACTGATTATATTCAGTACATTTTTCACTGTATTAGTACATGTACACTAATACACTGTATTAGTACATTGTGTCTACACAATTCTGCTTTGTTTCCCATTCCAAACTGAACATAATGTTACAATAATTCCTAATAGTAAACTTCCAGAAAATAATGATGTGTTCTTCTACAAAATCTGAACGTCTCCATTATTCCTGATATTTCACTGTCAATTGTAGAAAGAGAATTTAGTTTAAATGGCCACATTGTTTATAGATAAAACTTAAACAATGTGTTTCACTAATGGCTTTACAGAAAATATTTAGCATGCTGTGCTGATCATTTCCATTTCAATTTACCGTTATATATTTTGGCCTACTACTGCTTTTCTACATTTTCTATTCTTCTTCGTACTGCCTAACAGAACTATCAGGAGAAACACCTGCTGCATTTGCTAAAAGAAAAAATGATCTGTAATTATAAGCAAATGGAGCTGGTACAAAACAAGCAGATTGATGGAAGGTCTTAGCATACAACACTTGTTTTCATAAACCAATCAAAACACATATGTTTAAACACTGTACAGTAAGTAGACATTGCTCAGCTGTGCCAGCAACTATCAGGCAGAGCAATTCAATCTTTGTCAGTCACTTGGGATGATTGAAATTCAGCCACTGAACCAAAATTTTATCACTGAATTATTGGTTCCCAGTTTAAAAAAACAGATATTTTGCCTTAGTGTTTATACAGCATATGGCAACCATTATCCCAGAATTCCTAGTTTCACTGATGTTTTTTTAAATCAAAACCTTCCATTTTATCAAGTCCATTAGCTGTAAGATAAATGCAGAAGTTGGAAATAAACCAGGCAAAGGCAAAGTTCTACCAAGCCAATGGAAGCATCTCTAAATGATAATCCATTGGACTGGAAAGACAGTGAATTATTTATTTTTTTTTTATATACTGACTTTGAATTTTAGAATAGAGTACCCAGGCAGAAAACTTTGCAAGAGATTGGGGTTTGGTGTTTGGTTTTGTGGGGTTTTTTTTGGGAGGATGGCAGGGAGAGATACACTATTCAACACCAACATGTCTTTGCCAAATCAAAAGAAAAACTGAAAATCTCTGAGGAAGAGCTAATATATCTAGGGAAAAAAATCTGTTCTAAATCAGTGTTTGAAAAAAAAGCAGTGATGACTGATAGGAGTGCCAAGACCTACTCCACAAATCTGGGGAAGTCCTGTGACAAAGGTCAGTCTGCCTTTTTAAAAGTATGGCAGTATGTGCACTCTGTCTTTTGAGCCACAGTATGCAAACAATGCAGGTTTTCCTAACCTATTGACCACATGCACAGGCTGATAGTTAAAGACCCATTAGGTCTAATCAATATTTTGTACTGCTATGCATGATGAGGATTTTGCTTTTACTTTCCAAATTTGACTTACAATTTTTCATAAATGAAAATTAGATTTTAAATGTATTACTAGATTACAAGGCATATATAGTATATTACTTATTTGATGTTCTAATATTACTAGGTATAAATATAGAATACCAGATAAGAAATCTCTGTATGAAGCAAAAAGATCCATGGAAACAAATTCTGGGATTTTCTCTTGCACTGCATCCTTCACGCTTTGTTCTTTAACACTTTTCATTCCAATTAACAGCTGAGAAGCAAGCACAGCTTCACTGACCTAAAAATAATATTTGTTTTATTCAGAACCAGTTCACTACAATATTTATATAGATTTTAAAATCTGAGAGTAGCAAGATGATGACAGAAATTAATTACTCAACATACTAGATTTTTAAAAGTCAGGAAAATATTCTATTTCTTTCTGACATATGGTACATACTATACTTTAATAAATTATTATTGCTGACAGCTTAATTACTACATGAGTGATTTCAAATCAGATATCCTCACCTGGATGCCACTGATGTCTCCCCACATGTCAAATACATGTGCACACGTATCAGGCAGTGTGCTGCTTTATTTGCACTAAATCAAAGTTGAGGTAAACAGAGTCAGATCTGTCTGAGAGAGATTAAACACACTTCTCAGACAGGTGTTCATTTTAATTTCCTCAAATAAGACCCATGCCAGAAATTTCAGGAAATCTTAATTCTTGTCTTGTTTGCATTGTCTTGTTTGCATGTGTAAGTAGCATAAAATAAAATTAAAAAACAATAAAAAATTACTTCTTCAGAATATTGCACCAACCTGTGTAGCTGCTCTCACTGCAATCCAGGCTTGTACTTTGTAGCCTTCTGCTTTCAAAGCCTCCTCAGGAGAAGAGGATTGTTCTCCAGAAGAGGTCTAAAATTATACACAAATTCATAATTAGGATTCTAAATGTACTACGGTAAAGTATATTTTTAAGGTAGAAAAACTCCTCCAACTTAGAAAATTATTGTTTTATTTGTAAGTTGTAAAAATCAGCATTGATGTTTTCCATGGATTAATTGCTAAAATTGAAAAAAATTATCCAGAGTATGCTAATTGGTTGCTCCAGTAGAAATTTTTCACATTATGCTTTGAATCTATGGCTTGTAGCCACTTCAACATGGTTAAAGCCTTTTATATTTCTCACTTGTATTTGTACTGAAAAATTAAAATCTGGTAAAGTATAAATATTACCACTTAAAAAGCAGGTTTGATTGTTATGTTTTCCTTGCAAGCTACAAATTAATTAGTACATAATCAGAAATGAAAACACTGTTGGTTATGTTTCTTCCTATTTTATACAGAAAAATATTTTAACTGTTATAATTCAATGCAATAAACATGAGAAATAGCATCAAACGATAAAATTCAACTGTGGTACTATATGATTTCTTTGTGTGAATTTTCTAGTAGAATTTTCAGTATCGGTATGATTTATAAGTCACTGTAAGTAATAGTCTGGCAAGGCACACAATGTTCTAACAGAAATATATTTCCTGCTTTGAAGAGGCCACTACCCAAAAGATAGAAAACATACATTTGATTTGGAAGGAACCATCTTATCTGTCTGTGACACTTCCTCATTATTTGTGGCAAAATGCAAATATAATAGTGCTATTTCAAGGTATGATCTTCTTATTAACCTGTAAGAAACAACACACAGATCAATCAATATTACTATCAAAGAAAGCATTACAATGATACAATCTGACTCCTGCATAAGACTCGCCAGACATCCTCACCAGATAAATCATTTCTCCAGCTCATAAAGTGTATCCTCTTTCAGAAAGCCATGTGATCTGGTTTTAAAGTCTTTGGGAGTCTAAAACATCCCCATGGTATGCTTAAAAAATAACACATTGATTTAAGAGATTGTCGAATATAATTTGCATTATGTGCAGCAAATACTCCAGAAATAAATTGCAAATGTTTAGTAAGAAAACTGTAATTCTGCAAGGGAAGCGATCTTTCTGTGCAGAATCTGTATGGGTTCCTCTTCTTTCCTCAAGTTAAGGCACATATCCATTGTCCTGGTTTCCCTGAAACATGGGTGGCTGAATTTGGATATGAGTCTTCAGTCAAACTCTTCCAAGAAACAGCCAAAAATACCCACAGTGACCAAAACAGTCTTTCATTTCTCCATTAGGGTCAACTGAGGAACCTTGTCAGTACTGAGTTCTGTACCAGAATAGCTGGTAATGCCAGAATCACCATTCTGTGATTCTATGAATATATCTTCAGACAGACTGTGCTGACCCATTCCTGTTCTCCTCCTATACTTCCTTCTCCTTTCACACTAGCATTATAGACCAGGCAAAAATCATAGAATGGTTTGGGTTGAAAGGGATCTTCAAAGGTCCAGCTGCAATGGGTGCTTAGACATCCCTGCAATGAGCAGGGACATGTTCAACTAGATCAGGTTGCTGAGAGCTCAGTCCAATCTGACCTTGAATGTTTCCAGGTACAGAGCATCTACAACTCATCTGGACAACCTGTTCCAGTGTTTCACCATGCTTATTGCAAAAAATTCCTTCCATATATGTAGTCTGAATCTACCCTCTTTTGGTTTAAAACCATTATCCCTTGTCCTACCACTACAAGCCCTATTAAGTCTGTCTCCATCTTTCTTATAAGACCTCTTTAAGGCCACTGAATGGCTGCTATAAGGTCACAGAATCACAGAATC
>VWZZ01007706.1:292723-307271 GCA_013399095.1 Psophia crepitans | reverse complement strand
TTTCTCACTTTCACTCTCCTGATTCTCTCCCCCTTTCCGATGCGGGAACTGAGCGAGCGTCTGCGGGGTGCCCAGCTGCCGGCTGGGGTAAAATCACAACAATCTCCCAAGTAAACAAGTAACCTAGAAAGAAACTGTCACTCCTACAAAAAAATCTGACATTCCACAAAGGCCAGAAAAGAAAAAGAAAATAACATGTATGGGCCAGTCAAACTTTTCATTCATGGAAATGAAGTGACTGGTACATTCTGCAAACTTTTAAGTCTCTTGAAAGCTAACAAGTCTCACAAGCAGAAGGCTGAGTCTGAAGTGAGTCATATGATTGTTTATTACTTGGGGAAACAAGTATTTCAATGGATTAAACTTCTGTATTAGGAAATATGAGGAAAGAATTAGATCCAAAAGCTTTTCTTTATAAACTGTATCAAGAATGGGTAGAGACTGCAGAATTGCATATCTGGTTTTGTATCACCAAATAGGTAAATAGTTTATTACTATACATTCCTCTCACAGATTTCACATGTTCAAATTTATTTTTGTTATTGCCTATTTAAATTTTTATCTGGAAATTATTTCTTCATACTGATTTTAACAATCTGTGAATCTAAAACATCACAAACAATATGCTACTTTATATAGATTTTCTAATTCAAATTATTCTAAGTTAAGAAAAAAAGATAAATTCTTAAACTTGGAGGTTCAAGAGTTAGGAATTTTATGAGAGGTACATCCTCCCTGAGGTGCCGAGTATGAACATATTCCTAAGTGTTCCACATCTCTTTAAAAGTTAAACTACCTATTTCAATTTTCACATATGAATGTACATTTTGAAAGTATTCAGTATTTTTAAATTGTATGAAAATACCAGACTACGTACATGAGTGTGCATAATGAACATGCATAAATCAATTTGGTAAGATGAATTACTTTTTTACACTATATAATCTAGGGAGAATTGATGAGATAAGAGGAATAGGCCTTTTTAATAAACTGTTAAAATAGCTACCAGAAAAAATAAAGTTTGTTGGAAGGATTTGCAAATGCTGTGTAAATCACCAACATAATACTCACTGCTTTAATGGTAAGCTCATGCGCCAAAATTAGTAAGTTTAATGGTTCCACTGTAGAAGAGGGATGTTCCGTATCCTCTACTGTTTGCAGTGTTAGTATGTCGGCCAGCAGAAGCATACTTTTCACAAGAGTTAAAGAAGCTGGAGGGGAAATAAATGTATCCTCTTGGAGTAAACTGATGATATTCTGTTTGGACATGGACAACATAAACCAAAGTAGTTACTACTTTTGCTGTCTGTTTATGAGGACAAATCACACAAAGTGAAAAAAAAAAATCGGTTTTAGAGGCACTATTTCAAGCTTATTTAATGCTGGCATCAGCTGTTCTGACTACATGAAAAATGCATCAAAGAAAAGCAAACAGTTTCTCCTTTGTGCTCAAACCTGCAAAAGAAGTTTAATGCCTGCCACGGGACGTTTCTCTTGCAGGTCAAGAATAGCAGCTTGCAGCATCATTTCAGCCTGACTCTCAATATCACCAAAGGCTTCTGCCTCTAGTATTATTTCTTTTATCACACTTCTGCGTTCGGTCACATAATTTTCTAAAAGAAGAGAATATATGAATAGTAAAAATACAATAGAAAAGACTTTACAGTATCTTGCACCATTCTTAAGAAGTCACTTCCACACTTAAAAGTTACACAAAATCTGACATTATAGATTCCACATTTACCATTTCATCAATTCTGTGCCAAATTTACTTTAAAAAGAAAGAAAACACACTTAGTTTTTAAACTGCACTTGGTTTAAAAGTTCATCCAAATACACTCTTTATATGTCAGCCACCAGCAGAAAGAATTAGCTTTTGTAGGTCAGATGTCATTCTCACCCATAAAACATATTCTACATATTCAAAAATCTGATCTTAGTTATAATTCCACAATAGTAACAGCCTTCACAGGAATTATCCAGAAGAGATTAAATAAGATTTGGCTACAGACCGAGACTGTGATTTTGATACTTAAGTGAGCATCAGAGTTTACACTAAGTTCATAGAACTAAGGGATTAAAAACATGTTGTTCATTATCCAACTGCAATAAATATATTTTGCAGTATCTCAATGAAATTATTTTTTAAAAAATCTGAAACATTTTTAGGAGATGTATGGAACATTTCATTTATTGGAGATCTTACAAGAGAAAAAAACCTTCTGAGACTTTTAAAACTAGAAGTATGTAGCAACAGTGTTTTTTTTAAACACGCATACTTATTTAACTTAATTACACTAGAAAATTTGAAACTTTTTCATACACAAGTGATTTATCAAAATATAATGATCATTAAATGAACAATAATATAATACTTTTGTTTACATGCTCTAGGGAGAGACTGTACTCAGAAATATATTTTCCTTTTTGCGTTGGATGAATTTAATACAAATAATTGCTCAGTCATAATACGGCCCCAGAATTAATGTTAATTTTTTTAATTTATTAATAAGCGTTGGTACTGAATAGGCTGACTTGCCCATTATACCTCAGAAGTCTAAACCAAAAGAGGGTAATACCTTGCATATTACCAACGCCATGTATCTGCGTTACTAGTGCAGTCACTAACATTGTACGACACCTTAACCAGAGATGTATGCTCATATGATCTTCTGCTGTTATACTGTGAGGCAGTCGAACGTCTTCAACATGAGAGTCCTAATAATTTGCAAAAGCAAGAGAAATGTTACTTTCTCAGTCAACTACTTTACTACAAACAAAGCAACAGGGCAGCATCAGTCTAAAATACATCAAACTAATACAAATATATTACAAATAATAACATAATTATAACCAGAAGTTTATTTGAAGAGCAGTTACATTTTTTTAATAGCAGAAGTCCATTTATTATTTAACTTTTAATCTATAGAAAAAAAGAATTGTAAAAAATGGAAATTAAAGCAGCTTCTATGGGAGACTCCATAACTATATATCTGTATAGGCTATGTGTCATGGAGAATAATTTTAATTTTATTCCTCTCAGACAGGAACATTACACAAAACTCTAAGACACCTAACAGTTTAATTGCAGATCAGGATCAATATCAAGTTCTGGTACCTCACGAGTGATTAGAAAGACTTTTTTAATTTTTCATTTCTAGTTTTTAGTGTTTATGGTGATTAGAAACAAATATTAACATAGTATAGTACTGGAAGTGTTTGTGAGAATTCTCAGCTGAAGTCCCTGTGCTATCTTCACATATTATAAACGGTCTCTATTACTAACATCCCGCGGTCCGTATTCTAAGGATTTGCTCCAGCAAGCAGTAAATGGACACTGCACCGCCTTGTTTTACTTCTACAAAAAATCAGCATGAATGACTTGCGTTGATGCAAATGAGGAAAAAACCCAGCCATAACTCAGTTACTGGCTACAGGGCAGTCCTAAGAAAATGTAGAAGCAAGTGCAGAAAGACAGAAGACCCTGATATGCAACACCGGCAGAGAATAATTACACTGCATGCAAGCAAGTCCAGTCTCATTATGTGTGTTACAAAATCTGGCCTCATTCCTCAATTCCTCTGTCCACGAGTCAAACTTTGACTTACGGTGCACTCGAGAGTGACTGTGTGGTGTATTCCCAATAGGTTTCATACACTGGCTTTCCAAAGTATAGGTCAGTATCCCTATTTGTTAGGCAACAGAAGTCAGCTGCAATCTTGCTAAATTTGGAACGCAGCAATGATGTGAACTGGTCTGTTTGGCTCTTCGAAAGAGAATGCTCTGAAGTAGATTTTCAATCAAAAAACCTAGAATACCTTAACTGAAAAATACAAGATTTTCACCTAATAGCTATTGTTCCCACTTGATGTATGTTTGGGGGTTTTTTAAACAAAAGGAGATTTTCAATGCTGTCATTTGAGAGTACACAAATAAAAACTTTAATTCCTAACCACATGCAAATTAAAATTATGAATATACTATAAGCAAGCAGGTAACCAAAGCATGTCATACATCATTTTCTCCCCAGGTTAATGGTAATCACGTAATACAGATTACACCTATGTTCTAATATTGTGAAAATCACTCAACATTTAATACAAGACTTCATATACTAAGAAAGAATGGTTTAAAAGAAATATCCACACATACCAAACACTCCCTTTTAGCCTTTTCTTCTTGAAACTGTGTCACATCCATGCTAAAAATTTTTGCATCTTGGAGAAGCCGAATTGCAGAGAAAGCCAAAGCAATGCTGTGATACAGAACAGTTATTAAAAAATGCTTACTGCATTAGCCATTGTATGCTTTTATTATAACTGATATTTCATTTCTGACTACATCAGAGATGTCTATCAGCAGTTATCAATTTTTGCTTCAGTAGAACAAAAAAATTGCTCTTGGAGTATATTCTGAATTTGTAGGCACCACACTATGAAAGTGAGAAAAGCAGTAGGAGGAAAAATTTTGCCAATAGCAGACATAACCTGATAATAATCTATCAGCCAAGATATACCATATTCTGTTGGAGCAATCAAAACAGAACTCCACTATAACTCTCAGTTACATATATCTGTCTTCAGGGATGGACTTTTAGAAATTAGAAGATGTAAAAATACTGGAAATGACAAAATATATTTGGAGAGTTCTGTATTTCATCCACAACTAGAGAGGTAAGAAAACACCTTCCTCCTTACCGTCTTTCCAGACTATATGTTAATCATAGAATCATAGAATGGTTTGGGTTGGAAGGGACCTCAAAGATCATCTAGTTCCAACTCTCCTGCCATGGGCAGCGACACCCTCCACTAGACCAGGCTGCCCAAAGCCCCATCCAACCTGGCCTTGAACACTGCCAGGGATGGGGCAATCTTTCTGTGACATCCACATGACCAAATACTCACAGGATCTTAGTAAACATCATCAACTAAAAATTGAGCCCAGTGCCACCCTGGCAAAAACTTTATAAGCAATCACATGACATTGAGTCTGCTGCCCCCGTCCCAATCATAAATCCTTTTCTGGAGTTCACTCCAAGCAGCATCTAGATACAGACACTATCAGGACTGGTACAGCATTGAACCCCACATTTCAAAAAATTCTGAGTTGGAATCCAAAAATATTGTTCAGGTTTCTAAAAATATTAACTACTAGGTTGAGGTTTTTTCCTTTTTATGCTGTCTTTTTAAAGCTTTCAGATACCCATTTATATAGATGCCGTGAAAACTGAACAGTGTATCTGTAACAGCAGACTTTGTGAATACTGTTATTTTCATGATATGAAGACACTTGCAAAACCAACATAGTGAGAAGATCTTTTTCACAACAGGATGTGTTGCCCAAAGAACACGCTACTCAAAATATTCTGAGAACTGCCAGAACCAAAGTCTCATGGTATTAGCTTTCCATCTCTAATTGTACATTTCCCCCTACATCTGTAAATCTCTATTTTTCTACCGCTTCTCTAAAATTTGGGGGTTGGAAGGTTTGGATGGTATTTTTTTCCAGTTCTATTTTATTATCAACCCACTGAAACATATTTTACTAATGATGCAAAAGTACCTGAGGGTATCCCTAGCTCACCTCTTAAAGATTTTTCAGCAGGTTAATTGTTAAAAATGTAGAACCAAAATCCTGATCTGTGCTGTGTTTTACATAGATTCTCTTTATATAGAGACTGGCTGCTATGAAGCAAAAGAAAAAAAAATAATTTATGAACATCTGAAGTCCTTTTTTACACTGCCAGAACACTGAAGAGCTTTTAATGCAAGAGAAATTCAGGCTCTGTGTGAATTTACTGCTTTTGAGAAGTTCTAGATTAATTGTGGTAAAGGCAAAGTTCTTGATTCATGCACAAAGAAGTCAGAACAAGAGCAGCAGTACACTGAAATTACTCACATTACTCTGCCAACATGTATCTAACCACAGGATGGATAACCTCCAGAGATAAGAGGGTAGTTAAAGTCTTCCTGTCATTTCTGATTCTATTCTGCTTCCTCTTCTTGTGATGCAGAACTGGATGGATTACACCAATTCAGCACAAGTAGACCCCAAAGTAACAATGAGAACCAAAACTGTTAATATCTTGCGTTTCAGCTCTCAGAATTCAATCCTTATGAATCGCCTTCATCATCCCTTTACCTCAGTTTTATTCAACAAAATGAAAACAGAATAAATCAGTGTTGAATTTCACGGCAACCTGCTCTCTAACAATGGAAAAGAGGAAACAGAATTTGCTTATAAAAGCAAAAGAGACAGTAAGGATAATGCAATGAAATATCCTGACGGCTTTTCTTTCTTTTTATTAAGAAGAGTTTTCCCCTGAAACCAGGCATCAAAGTTAAAATTACAGCACAACCTGACATTTTTCGAAACATTGTTTGAGATGCTATGGCTAACATTCCTCAAATAAATTGGAGAAGGTGCAGCACCCAAGAGTATATACAGGCTTTTAAGGAATATTAATCTAACTTCCTGAGCATCACTGCCTCCAGTTAACTGCGGTTGTCTACATTGAGCAATTCCGTAAATGAGGCCATTTTTACCTACATGCTTACATACAAATTTCATGAGTAAAATGTAGACTAGAAGCCCAAAAGTTCATCTATGTATTGTTTTAAGCAGTAATGTAATGTATCTACATAAGCAGACAAGCACATATTTGGGTAATTAGAAACCTCACATACTTAGGGGGACACCATGTAAGTACTGTCTCCTTGAGATCAATGGAATTAGTCCTACACATAAACTTATTCTGAGGCATAAATTTTTTTTGCAAGACAGAGGCTGTAATGTAGAAGCTTCCCTTGATGAAATTTTTGTGACCCTCTTCTGCTGTCAACAAGAGTGATGTGTCTATATATTTCCCTTGACAAAATACACATCCTTTTATCAGCTGAATCAGAAAGTGACAAGATGATCAAAATAGGAAAGTACAGCTGACTATAACAATTTCACCACTAAGTCATTTCACCAAAGGAAAAAAATGATGAATTTCTGTAATATCATGCAAAGTTTGATTTCTAGGCTGGCAGGCAGGAAACATTCAGCTGTCTGAAGGCATGTTTCATTTGTATCTGAGGCAGATATATCAGCAGTGTCCATGGATGGCAGTGCAATAAAATTGTAAAATAGGTTAAAAAAACCCAAACCCATGCTTTGTTTGTTGGTAGGTTGTGGGGGTTTTTTTCCTGCTACCTGACCACTATCGATATATAAGGCCCATTAAACACCCATCAAAAATTTGAGAGTCCCAAAAAATGATCCATAAAATGCTTGACATCCATTGGAATCCTTGATACTCTAAAAAAAAACTATCTTCAGTCTGAGATAAGTTATAAGGCAAGAGAGAAACTACACTGTAGGGTGTAACTGCATGTCAAAAAGAAAGGTCTTGCACTGACTGAAAATGGCTGGCATACTGGAACCATCTAAGCAGGGTGAGAAACTTTGGATCAGAAGACTACTAATACAAGTTTTACCAATCCTAGTATCAAGATAAACCACGTTTATGCACAGGATATTTCATAAGTCTGTGTACTGGTCCTTAGTTACTAACATGGTAATTTTATAAAGTCCACATGGCACTCAGAAGCACAATGTCAGTGTCCGTCGATTCGTTGTTTTCTCTTTGACAAATTTATGGTAAATTAATCTATTTCAAAAGGCACTGAAACAGATTATTATTTCATGATGAGAAATGTCCACAAATAGCCTACAAGTTCTTACTTCACATCTTAACTGATGACTTTACTACTAAATTATTACAGTCCTAGTATCTGAACTTTTGTGAACCTTCTATCTTTTAAAATAATGTAAACAAAACCTGGGTGAAAGATCATGCTGCAGTAACTCTTACTGTTTTCAGTTCACTAGTCTATACAGCATTGTGAGGTTCCTGTCCTTGTTAATTTTATTTTTTTATTGCTGTACCATTGAAGCTAAAAAAGAATTGTGCTAGTTAAAGGCTATCTAATTTGGAGGTTTGTTTATTCACAGCCGGGAGAAGAAAGATAGCTTGCTTTTGATGTAGAAGAAAACATTTCTTTTTTGTTAATTGGGTAAAAAGGAAAAAAAAAAAAACACCAACAAACTCACTAAGAGTTTTACAGCAATCTTCACCAGTATTCCAAAAATAAAGAAAATAAATAAACAAAATGTTCATTTTGCTTTCTGCATGGTGCTTACTATAATTTAAGATTTACTGTAAGAATTTTGGTGTGTTTAGTCAGATTAAACCTAACAAAAATTACAAATCTGACTACATTCTACTTAATCTCAATATAGTCTGGCAAACAACAGTGCCCTCTATATGCTGCATCTCTAGTTAACAATTTGTACTCTCAGAGTTTTCAGCCTCATAAAAAACTAGATAAAAAGAGCTTGACACCACTAAAAATTATGTACTGTTAAACTATTATCCTTCTTACACTAATTTAAAATTACAGGTATACTAAACAGAAGAATCCTCCTTCCTAAAAGATGAAAACAATGTTCAGAATTTAACATCTACATCTACAAAGAGTTAATATATTTGTCTGCTCCATATATTCAAAGAACAGCACAATTGTAATTTCATTAAGTTCTCCAAAAGAAAGCAGAACCTCAAAAAAAAATATAATTTGGAAATAATAATTTGGAGGAAAATCTGGTAGAACATGTGTATACAACAGTATTTTACACACTACCACTAACAATGTAATTAATGCCTTCTAAAATCTATTCTAATGTGTTAAAGGTTACATCAATGCTTTTTAATCAAATTAATTTTTAAAATATCATTTTAACATGTAAATTTGTCAGCAATAAGTACATCAAGAGAAAATGTTCTTTTAGGACAGTAACACAGGGCATTCTAGAACAAAGTAGAATTCAGTAGTGCTGAGATAACATTAGTGCTCTGTTGTACACTTTTCATGACCTAACATATCCAGACTTTTGCTTTAACAAAAACTGAACATTGCAGCTTTTTCTTTGATTTTCTATAACACTATCACAAAAACACTTCACAGAGAAATCATAGGCCAATAACTGATGTTCTTTTAGAAAGTAAAATAAAGCAATAATTAAAAAATGAAATGCCCATGTAACTTACACTAGATATACTAGTGGAGTTGTTACGGCTGGTTACTAAGATTTAGAATATTAATGTAGACATAAAGGATTCAAAGAAAAAAATGCTGGATTTTTTTTTTTAATCTTCTGTAGTCAGAGCTGTGCAACATAAGGTTGTTCATAATATTGCTTACCTGAAAGCTGCTTGATGCCTTTGCTGTGAAATAGCGGCAAGCTGAAGTTTGGCCTCAGTAAGAGCCTCTAAATCTGCAGCAGAACACTGAGATATCTCTCCATCATATTTGTCCTGTATGCTCTGCACAAGATGGCTAAGACTTTCTTCAGCTTCTGTCAATAAAATCCCCTAGAGAAGAATACAGAATTGTATGATTTCAAAAAATAATGAAAGAAATAAAAAATTTCTTGGAAGTATTTTATCATGCTATAGCCTACTTATCAGTGCACCCTGAAACAAATCAACTTTAGTATAACATCCCTTGTCTATAAATAGCAGGGGGGTTAATTTTGCTTTTTTCAGATTTACAGGTTCAATGTATTGACACAAGCAACATCTTAACTGTGCCTGTACTATTGCAATTTATGTTTAACTACATATTTTATGGCTTAGCAATATTACTCAATCATTTTTCATTCTTATCTTGATCTTTTAGCTATACTTGGTAATTTTACCAATATACTTCTTACTATTCTTATTATTTTTAAACAATAAAAATCAATATTTAAATACATAATTAAAGATGTTGCAAGTAGTATTACACTCTTTTTTATCTATACTTTAACAGCTCCTTGAGTCCAGTATGTATCCCAAAAGTTCAACTGTAATTTAGTCTCTCTGACAAATAAAGCTGTAAGAAGCTGTGAAAACCAAGAAAGACTAAAAGAAAGTTAGTTTTAAATAAAATCTCAACTGTGAAGTTTCCATCAAAATTCAAAAATAATCCAAAGGTTTTTATCAGCCAAAATCTTTTTTTTGACCGGTTTCCTCAATGAATTCAGAGCTCTACTTAAAAAAAAACACACAAAAGAATACAATGGTTAAAGAAAAATCAGAAGGGTAAGAAATATATTATGCCTCTTAAACAAGCCCCATTCAAATTAATTTAACATTTCTATTTTAATTTTTTTTTTATTTTTTCAAGCTATACTAAAATTTTCAAGTTTCTAGTGTATGGCGTTAACCAATTGCCAAATAAAATCATCTCCCATTTCTCCAGATGTATTTTGTACATCACTTTGTTTGTAACGATGGCAAAAAGTGGATACTTCCAAAGTGGAAGACACCTCTGGAACAAGAATATGTCAACCCTCAATTTTGGTCTTTTTGTGATGTGAGACTGCCAAGCATGAAGTTTACAATTAAACAAAACAAAAACTAAAACAAACAAACAAACAAACCAATCCCCTTCAAACATAGACACTAATAAGGTGTGATATGTTTTCTCCAAAACAAATATGAGAAAGAAGAACATGAAAAATTTGAGAGATTTCACATACGGTTTTCCATTTATTTGTAGAGCATACTGCCCCATCAGAGAGTCTCTGACATGTTCTACAGGTACCACCCTCTGAAAGGAGATGATTTTATTCTTGAAATCCCATTCAGTCTTTACCCTTGTTGCTGAAATACTCATACTGAGATCTGATTGTGATGATACTTCCCATGGACATTTATATAGCATAAACAAGACCGTTTAAAAAAATGCACCAAACCACCAGGACTTTATGTATGGCTAGTAAGACTACAATCAGATTAGAAACAGAAATGTCTAGTTCCTTACTCATGCCATCCTCCCACCATAATTTCTGCTACATTAAAGACATTAGCAATTTTTATAGAAAAATCTGCCATTTCTTAAGCCTTTTTTTCCTAAAAAACAAAATTACCTTCAGCATGGCCATATTTAATTCATCTTTACAGTCAACGAGCTGCACCATTGTGCCTCTTTGTTCCTGTTGTCTTGAATTCTTATCAGCATCGACTGTCAAATACATTTCAGATGAAATGTCAGATGAAATTCCAGGTAACAGATGCAGAATCAAAGCATTCTCAGTAATCTGAAGAATATGCCCCTTTTTTCTCTATTTATAATTGGGACTTTCAATATCAAAATAAGTGATGAAGAATGGAATACACCTCTAATAATATTAGAGATATTAGCTTTAAAAACCTTGAAAAATCTTAATGCTTATTATTTCAACAACTTATTTTTTCCACCAACATTTAATATGATTATTGTTTATAACATGACATATTAATGCATATGCAGTCAAAAGTGGAAAAACTATGCTTGAAACAAGTTGCAGAATAAATGCACTTCTACCACCACCCTTATAATTACCTTTTACATTCGATGCTGTAATTCTGTCAGACTCCTTCAAGCTATTGTTTTCAACAGAATAGACGTGTTTTTCCACTTTTTCAGGTATATTATTTATTGTGGCAGAAAGGCAAATGATGAAATGCATTTTGGCTAAGGTTAATTTATTCATAATTTGTTGGTTGCACAGGGGGAGTATTGTTAAAGGCAGACTCCAATTAAATATGTCTTCCAGTACCTGCAAAAATATAACAATTGGGACTACTTGAAGTGACATAGTTTACATTGTTCTTATTCAAGGCATATTCTGCTTCTATTAATAATGATGTTTATCAACAGTGAATATGAATAATATTAGTAATATGTTCTTAGTCATTATGGATGAGTTGCTGTTTTCCTTTACAAACTTAATTCACCCACTTGCTACAGCTTCAGTGATCAGTTTTCCAGCAGAAGGTGCATCTATGAAGTTATAGCTATTACTCTGTGTATAATTCTACTTTTCTGCATTGTCCATAGCTCTCTTTGAGCTCAGGTAGTCACAAAAAATATGTAGGTAAATCTGTAGCTCAGAAATCTCAACTCAAAGGAAAGTCTGTTGTTACAATTCACCCTAACTAGAAAGATTAAGCAAGGAAAAAAATATCTTGTATCAGACCATTCTAGCGTATTTCATAGAATCTTTTTGTTATTCATTATAGCATCCTTGTTTTATCTTGAGTTTAATATTCTCGCTTTAGATTAATAAATTTAGAAGTTGAAAGTCTACACAGCTTTGTAAAATCATAAGACCAATAAGAGTCTCACATAGACTCTGAAGTGTTCAAATCAAAAGCTCAAGATAAAGCACAACTTCAAAATAAATATGAAACTAGTGAGGTCAAAAGCTGTCAAGATAGACATCTCACTTCTGTCTTCCAATATCAACTGTGGTAGGAGACACACAGGCTTGCTATAAACAAAAGAGAGAAAAGTGGAGGAAAAAGTGGGGTTTTTTCTACTTTATCGGTTTGTTTTTACAGTACAGGTTTTTTTCCACATTCTGCTAATATTTACTCCTACTGGCTCAATGGATCTGTGACAAGGCAAATTAAAGAAAATTCTTAAAAGTGAAAAAAAAAAAGTCATTGATGAACATGTGATTTTAGTTAAAATGAGAAATGACTGTTCATTAACCAGTTTACAGATGCACCTTTCCCTGCCCACCCCCCACCCCACCCCCAAAATGGCCTTCAACCCTCATTTGAATTAGGAAAAATCTATGAAGACAGCTCTGGTTAATAGAAATTATAAGGCTAGATGACTGACGTTCTCAGTATTTTACCAGGATAAACACCAGACCCTACATATCATGACAAAAACATATTAGGTCTCCCATCTGAAAAATGTTGATAACGGTACTTGCCTCTCCCTTGAGAGGTCAGCCATAAAATTTAAGGAAATGGTAAATTGTTGAGGAGCATATGTTTTCTATTTACTGTTTTTTACTAATAACAAGTATGTTTTCTGAACCAAATAATCTCTAACTGATGCCAGAAAAATAAGTATTTATGTCTAGCATTAAATTTTTAGGTCTTTCAGATTTTTTTTTACCTGTAAATTTGTAACAGTGAGGAGAGATTTTGAGGAGTCAAATTTCTGTAAGACCTGTAAAATGGACAAAACCGAAAATAAGTAATGTGTTACAATATGAGGATAAAATGAGTTAGCAAAGCTGTGGACAAAGGTAGTGTATTTCCAGCTATTCTTTGAGGGCTCTGAAAATGCCACCAATTACTTGGCTGGCTTCTACAGGCTTTATATTTCTGAACCATAACCCAAAAGCCAGAACTATCCCTACATCTCCTATGCCATTCACCAGGATTCTTGAACTTAAAGCAAGAGGAGGAAAAGTCATAAACCAACAAAAATAATTTTCCAAATTGTAGGAGCTCTATAGACACCAACCATCAATTCCCTTTATGTTCTTTACATTTTTGAATCCCAGCCTAACTCCAGAGTTAGCACATGCCTCCTCTGCTAGTCACCAGAGCACAGATCTGTGAATGGAACAAAAACAAGAGATACAGGTCAAGATGAACTGGAGATCTCAGCCTCCTTGAGGGCTCTAAAAACAAGTATTTCTTCACTTCTATGTGCTTCAATTTTCTGAACCCTAACCCAAATTGTAGGCCTTGCTCAAAAATCCTTAAACTTTTCACCAGGAGACAAATCAGGGGAAGAAAAAGGCAGAAATAAAGATCTTTTTCAGCCTTTGTCATAAGTGAGAGCTCTACACTTAACTGTCACTTGGATTCTATGTGTTTTTATTAACTCTTTTACTAACTCTATACTCCAGGTGTAGTCCTCCATCATCTCTGTCATTCCTTGGAACACAGGTCCTTCTTATTTTGAGAGCTGTACAAAAGCCCAGCAAGCACTTAGCTTCTACATGTGTGATGGGCTCACAGATCTAATGCTGAACCTCCTCTGCTGTTCACCCAAACACTCACCTCTGAACACAGTTAGAAAAAGTCAAGTGACAAATCAACCAGACCTCATCATGTGAATTCTTCAGGCAACATACAAATTAAGGAAAGGACTTAAAGATGCATTTTAACCTGACTAGCATCAATAAGGAGTAAATGTGTTCACTCCTGTAGCCATGAACAGGGAGGCTTTGCAGAACCAACTCCAGTGAGGATGCTCATACTCTTTATGGCTCAACCTAGTGAGAATGTAGTGTAGCTTGTGCTCTGCGGAAAATCACTAGATTTCAGTTTCATATCTTCCCATGCAGTTAATATGAAAGTATCATTGGCAAATTGAAAAGGTCATCTTTTTTGATAAATATTTTAATTTTACTTCTTCTTAAGTTCATGTTTCATGTAAAACGCAGTACCATTGCACGTTATTCTAGGAGAACTGCTTGTCCATATTTCTGGGGGTTTGAGTGTAAACATTTGACATCCTATCATAAATGTAATTGCAATTATTCCCTTATTAATTAGCTTAGACATTGACTTGTTAGCTGTTGCCAAAACAAGATACTGCTAATGTATTGGGTTTGCATGGCAAGGTTTTGGTACTGGGGGAATACAGTGGTGGTTTCTATGAGAAGCTGCTAGAAGCTTTCCCCATGTCCAACAGAGCCAATACCAGCCGGCTCCAAGATG
>VWZZ01007706.1:277012-292688 GCA_013399095.1 Psophia crepitans | reverse complement strand
GAGCCCATCAGCAACAGTGGTAGTGCCTCTGGGATAACATAGTAAAGAAGGGGGGAAAATAACCCTGCATAACACCAAGAGCAATTGCAGCCAGAGAGAAGAGCGAGAAGATGCAAGAGGAACAACCCTACTGACACCAAGGTCAGTGAAGTAGGAGGAGGAGGAGGTGCTTCAGGTGACGGAGCAGAGATTCACCTGCAGCCCACAGTGAAGAATATGGTGAGGCAGGCTGTCCCCCTGCAGCCCATGGTGCTCCACAGTGGAGCAGATATCCATCTGCAGCCCACGGAGGACCCTACACTGGAGCAGATGGAGGCACCCAAAGAAGACTGTGACCCTGTAGGAAGTCCACACTGGAGCAAGCTCCTGGTGGGACCTGTGGCCCCGTGGACAGAGGAGCTCATGCTGGAGCAGGTTTGCTGGCAGGACTTGTGACCCCATGGGGGACCCACGCTGGAGCAGTCTGTTCCTGAAGGTCTGCACCCCACGGAAGGGACCCACGCTGGAGCAGTTCGTGAAGAGCTGCAGCACATGGGAAGGACTCATGCTGGAGAAGTTGGTGGAGGACTGTCCCCCATGGGAAGGACCCCATGCTGGAGCAGGGGAAGAGTGTGAGGAGTCCTCCACTTGATGAGGAAGGAGTGGCAGAGACAACGTGTGATGAACTGACCGCAACCCCCACTCCCTGTCCCTCTGTGCTGTTGCAATAAGAAGGTAGGGAAATCAAGAATGAAGTTGAGCATGGGAAGAAGGGAGGGGTGGGGGGAGATGTTTTAAGATTTGGTTTTACTTTCTCATTATCCTACTCTGATTTGACAGGTAATAAATTAAATTAATTTTCCCTGAGATAGATCTGTTTTGCCTGTGACAGTAACTGGTGGCCTGTCCAGCTGAGGAGGGAGGAGGGCAGTAACAGAGAGGCTTTGGGGGGCACCTGGCCTCCAGCCAGAGTCAACCCACCACAGCTGCTCTGTGCTGGTTTTGCCATTGTGATGCTGCAGGGTAAGGACAGTCAGGCCACGGGTCAGCTGGAAACTCCCTCTCAGGGAGTTGGCAGTTGAGAAGTTGGGAGGAAGGAACCTTCCCTTCAAATCAGCTCATTAAACTCAATTTGCCCCAGAGTGCCAGCTTCACGGTCTACAACACAGGGTAAGGGAAGCGAATGTGAAGTCATGGAGGTGGGTTCGGCAGTCCCCTTTCAGCACCAGGCTGTAATTATCACCAGATTAGAAATATCCTATTTCATGTATGTGGTTGTACAGTCAAGTTAAATCCACACTGCTGTCAAAAGGGGTGTCCCTACCAGTCCCACCAGTCTTTCATCACACTTTCAGTCTGGCTCCCTAGTGGTGGCACACATAGTTCACCATGGGATGACACCTACCCAAAAGCACCACTCAGATAAGGGAGACCTTCATTACATCCATTCAGCAATAACTCATTAGATTATTTTGTTATGTGCTTGGAAAACAAGGAAAGGCTACATCATTGTTATAGGGGAGGTTTGCCCATTAGCAGTAGACTGTATCTGCCTGCACAGGTATGCCCACAGGTAAGACAAAGAAGCCCAGGTCAATTATTAACAGCTTCATAACCTTGCAGCACATTAGTGATCAAGGTAAGATCACTACTTGGCTTTAGACATGGAGAAAATCAGAGAGATTGACCTGGGGTAATATGACTGTCAAGGCTCTGAGGGCACCAATAGCTTTTAGTCCCAGGATCTCCTGGGGCTCCCTCCACCCTGCCTACAGCCCAGGACCCCATCTCAGTCCCCCAGGGCTGCCAGCCCCTGCCCCAGAGATGCCACAGCAGGGCCGGTCTACAGGTCCTCACAGCCCTGCCCAGCCACGGGCTCCCCGAGGTGAGCCCATCCAGCTGCTGGCTGGGGCAGTGGGAGTTTTGCCATTAATGGGTCAAGAACTCTATCCATATTTTTAATGAAAATGTATGAAATGACACATTACTTTTTCAACAGTATTGTCTGCATTACTCACTGTATAAAACAGATAGCATTTATGTTTCAAAATTTATTTTTGTTCCAGCTGTTCAGTGAGAGAAATTAATGTCATCCAATGCCTATTATTTGACCTGCCTGTTGAAAGAAATTTAGAATATTTTTAGGAATGTGTAATAATTTCTAAACATGGAGAATGTGCAGTTTCATGAAGAGAATCAAGTGTTACAGTTCTATACTTTACAGGTGTTTACCTTCATTTGTTCAATTTTTCTGTATCCTGCAGGTATTTTCCATGGAATTCTCTCTCCACAGTTAAGCAAAGACAGTTCATGAAAGGCTTCTGTAAAAAATCCTATATCTGTAAGTACTTTAATCTGTGGGGAAAAAAAAAACAAAACCAGAATGTTTGATTTAAATATTTTCAGTTATTCATTTTGCTCAAAATAAAATGTATTCAAAGGTAATTTTCAAGCAGATTTGGTTACTGGAATAGTACAGTGATGGACAATGTTCTTCAATGGAAACAAATCTTTTACATTTTATAGGAAAAAAGTGAAATCTCAAAGATGGGTCTTTCACTTTCAAAAACAAAAGTGAAAAAAAAATCCAAAAACATATTCGTCAAAAACTTCCTCCCGACAAAGGAAAAAAACTTAATTCATCTGGCTAGAGCTTTGACTGTCAGGCCAAGTTCAGCCCCTGATCAAAATCTGTTTCATAGATTTTACTCAGTCTCGTAGTACTCAGCTACTCTCCCTAACCTTTCAGCATTTCCTGAAAATATCTAAAACCAGTAATACTTCGTTGCTTACCACAAGTTAGATTCCTCTAAAAAAACCCCGTGAGGTAAAAAAAAAACAAATCCAAACCTAAAACACAACCAACAAGTGAACATTAGTGAAATGACAAAAGTCCGTTCCCAGAAGTCTGACAATCAGTTCCACTATGATACTGATAACAAATCCAGAAGTGAACATTGTGAACAACAAAAATTTACGTTCTGCATTTAAGAAAACATTTAAAAGAACGGTGGAACAAGATTAAAAATATGAAGTAAAAAGTTTGGATCTAAGAGGGAAAAATCTTATGATCATATCTTTCTGGACAATGCTTGTTAAATGGCGAGTAAAAAGAAATGATGGAAGTATTTAACAGACATCAACAGTAAAACTGTATAAATAACTCTACATCCTGCTAAAATTGAGAATATAAATAATAATTGCATTTAGAAAGTAGTCCTGTTCTACAAGCTGTTGTGCTAAGAAACACTAAGCAACAGCTGAACTTTAAAGCATTACTTTTCATAGTAGTGATATAAGAAGAAATACTAAATTCACTACATTTAACAAAGGAATGAAAAGTTTATTTGAAATACAATGTCCTGTGATAAAAACAAAGGGTTTTTTTATTACCTTGAAGATTCTTCCTTCGATACATTTAGCTGGGTCCTTACAAATCTCAGAAACGATGTATTGGTATAATGTGAACAATGGTAAAATCTGTAGGAAAGTATTAGGTCATCTAGTTATAAATGTCATAAAGGGTACCATTGTACATTGCAATTATACATCACAAATATAGAGATAATATAGGAGTACTGCTTTCACTGCCACATACCACCACTACTCCTCCTATGAAGGACGAATGTGCTAAAAAGTTCTTCAGCTGGCTAAAGCTAACCCCTTACACTACCTTATGTGTGTTTTGCAATGTAGAAACTTTCCCCAAACGATTCTGTGTTCAAGGTGGGAGTTTTTTTACTATACCATTAGTGACTAAACCTGCTAGAAAGATGTCGATACCTACTAGAAAGATGTTGATATATGAGATTTCTAAAATTGTCTGCATTTTGATGCCGTAAGTTTTTCAGTATAAGTAACAGAATAATAGCATTCTTTAAGCTTTGTAAAACAAATACAATGAAGTCCTGCAACTGTCTAAGTGAAATAGTACCAATTGTCAAATAAACTGGATGGTGATGAGGCTTATTGACAAATTTATTTGCATTCATTTCAAATTGAAAGTTTTCATAGGGGCAACTCACAAAAAACATTTTAAAACTGAGTTCTAGTAAAGTACACCAACACTGTATTTATTGTTATATTTCAGAAAAAGCAGATTCTTTCCTAACAGATGTATTTATTGAAAGGGAAAGAACTTCCAAAATTTAATTGCCATTCAGCTTTTACATTTTTCTTCACTTTAAAATGACCCTGAGCTTGGAAAATGCTAACAGCATTGTTACTGTTTTGTCAAATGCACTTTTAGTTTGCATAAAGTAGCTTAATACTTCTGAATTTGGATTACAAATGCTTGAGGCAAATGTTTTAATTGTACCCATACAGTTTCCAACTGAAATTTGAAGGAGTTCAACAAAACTTACTCTTTGAAGTCTTATTTTTAATAAAACTTGAATCTTGATGTATTTTGATTTAGATGTCAAATCAACTTAGTGCCCACCATCCAAAACATTCCCACACATTACGCATTCAGTGGAAATGAAGCTCTCATTCTGCTGAAACTGCAATTGCTTTGACCATGATCTATGACCTGGATCTATATTCCGCTAGTACAAGCGCAGAGAGAATAAAAAATGTGTATGGCCACGTGAAGCAAGCAGTCAAATTAAGTGTCCCTGCCTCCAGGTAACTGCCTGCTCCTTGATCTCACTTGGTCTGCCATAGTGAGGGCAGTTAGACGAAGCTTAATAACACAGCGAACTCCAGTTAAGCAGGATGGGAAGGAGCAACAACAGGAGGTAAGACAGACACTTAGCCTGCAGTTCCAGAAGAAATCAATCCAACAAATGGCTTGCTGACAAAAAAGGGGTAACATCTTGCTGCCTCCTGCTCTCTAACGCCTCTTCCATCTCTACCCCCTAACCTTTTCTTACTCCCCTGCTGCCAGCCACACGATCTTTTCCCCTCATTTGCACCGGCTCTGTCACTTGCAGGACCTTTCCATAAGTGGATTCAACTCATTAAAGCAGGTGAAAACTATCTACTTTTTCTGCTAGGGAGTTTCCTGTCATGCTGAGAATTGATTTATAGAGGTATACAATAATTGTCTGACATGAAAATCTGTTAGAGCATAGAGGATCAAACAGGAACAGAAGTAGAATTGCACCTTTTTCAGTACTAGCAAGCAATACAATCTATTTATTTCCAACGTACAGCACGGCACCTTTGAAAGAAATTTGATTAAAGTGGAAGTGGTCAGTCATTAAATGGAGGAAATAAGCACATGATCAACATAAGAGGGAAGCTGTAAAAACACTCCATATAGAGGATTAAAAGAACGTGAGAAGCAGAATGGCAGAAGGGACTTTCATTTACTGAATGTGAAAGTAAAATTATTGAAAGCATTCTGGGCATGCTGCATTTAAAGTAATTCTCAGTAGAGTGCATTTCAAACTGTGTATAATAGGAAACTTCCTCCAAAATGCCTAAGCTAAGTGGACTATATATTGTCATATTCCTGAACAAACAAGTACACTGTATATTCTAAAAAGTGTAAGCAGCAAGCTGTACCTTGACTCCATCTCAGTGCCACAGAACCTAACCATACAGGTATTTTGCTAGAGCTTCTGAGGTATCTCATAAGTACACCCACACAAAAAATTAAGACTTGATGTCTTAAAATCAATTTCCAGAGTATAAAAATAATACTTACTATTAAATTTTGTTTTGCATAATGTAGTTGAAACATCAGGAAATTCAGACTTGCAACCACAGTAGAGATATCAGCTCTGTAGCGATCAGAGAACAAGTCGATACCAGGAACAAGCATATCTGTTTCATATTGTGCGTAGTCACAGTCAGATGTTGGATGTGGAAGAGAAGCTCTAAACAGGGTCTGAAAGTAATAATAATTAATTACTTGTGAAAAGATGTATAGGCATTAGTGAAACACTGTAAAAGTTCAATCCTTAAGACCCATAAATGACTTCATAAATGAAAATCACTCGATGTCTTAAATATCCAGTTGTTTTCAGACAAAACCAGAAAAAAGCTTTTTAGAAAAAATGCTTTATGTGTGAACTTGATGGAGGAGAAAAAAACAAAACAGTCTGTAAATAGTCTAAGGTAAATATTTCACAGAACAAGCAAAAGGGAAAAACTAATCTAGGTGTAGAAAAACAATCAGAAAAGATTCCTCAGCAAGTACTCCCCAGGTAATGAAAAATCTTCCTAAAGAGCCAATGGCATTTCTCTCAGATTTCAAGTCAAAGCATTCCAAATAAATCTCTGGAAGCGCTGGAAAAAACTCATCGATCACTAGAGGTTCTCACAAAGACTTCTTAGATAATTCTTAGGATAAGCTTCTGATCAGCAGACAAATAATTTAATGATTTTTTCAAACACCTCCATAATCAAGGAAAATGCATAGGAAAAAATTGTTGAGATGATTCTGGGAATGTGTTCAAACCTTCCTTTACCAGCCTGAAGGTGTTTCATGGAAGATGTCTTCCACGAGAAGAAAAATCTTTTTACTTTCCCTACAAGCTGCGAAAGCTAGTTTGACTTTACTTGGCCTTAAGTTCTTTACCTGCCATCACCTCAGCTGTCATTTCTGGGAGAGTTGCTGACTTTAAGGCCAGTTAAAAGCTAGTCCCACCCTAGTTCTGCCTTTAACTAGGTCAGTTAGTGCAGCTTAAATCATACAACTTAAAATCGATGTCACCTTTAAAGAAGGGAGGAGTGTGAACATTGTCTCTGATGTTGGATATTCCTTCCCAATTGTGTTTATCTTGTTGTAATTAGCAGTGATATGTTAGAGAAATATGCACTTACATCTGAGATATGAGATATTAACAAGCCTAAAGCCTATACCAGAGGTGAAATTTAAATAAGGTTACAAAAGCTTTCCAAATCAAGGAACAAATTATGGGTTTGAACTTCACAAGATACAGTGACAGTAATTGATTATATTTTTCAAGACACTCACCCTACAAGCTGCTCCTATCCCAATTAATATCAGACCCAATTCAGTCAAGTCGCAATTATTTCTAGCATTATACAACTGGAACAAATGCTTACTACTATTTCTGCCAAAAGGAGGAATCAAAATTGTTCAGCTTTGTACCACCAGCAATTACAGTGCTAGAAGCTAGTAAAAATTTCCCTTTACCTTTGTTTCTTCAAATTGTTCTCCTTCTGCTGAACTTAACAAGGTTTTAAACATGCCCTAGCACAGGTCACACAGCCACAGTGACGGCTGGCACAAGATGTTAGAAAGTGGCCTTGGTTTGTTTAGGAAGCAGCCAACTAACTTCCTGATGCTGCACAGGGATGAATAAGCACTGATCCCAGTGGAGTATGACTGGCAGAATACTTGCAGTTCCTTTTCCTCTATCACTTTTGTTACTGGTATCTTAAAGCTTCCTTTTAAAAGTAAACTGAAACCCTTTTTGCCTCTATAGTTGGTTTCTGAAAGTTTGCAAACTTAATTCTAATGATCTTATTTTCTTTGTAAATGAAACAACCATTTTGACTATCCTCTATTTTTAAAGCAAACTTCTTGTAGAGCTGAAATTTTAGAATCACAAACTAGCATCTTCCAATGCTAAAAAACATTCAAAAAATTATTTTCCTAAAGTGTCTCTTCTGGTTGAAAATTTATGACAATCTGTGATGACTTTGTCAAGGTCTCACAGAGAGTATTCTGTCTGCTGTTGTTGATGCCATCCAGCTCTTCCTGAGCAGAATACTTCCAAGAGAAGAAAAATATATTTGACTGCCAAACATTTTAGCTATCTTCACTTTTCAGTATTTCATTATTTCTCTGAGACACTAGTTTCTTATTGAAGTGATAATTTTTAGACTATAACACAGGAATAATGTTAAAAAACAGAGAATAAAAACATCTAATCTAATGTGCATAAATTGTCAACTACCTCTGATCTCCAGTTTTTCTTTACAATCAAAATGAAAAGAGAAATATTTTAATAGAGGGTTATTAAGATTTAAATTTTAGAAGCAATCTGTCAACTTATCTGAAATTGTATTCTTACCTTAAAAAGTGTAGCAGAAAAATAGCAGTATTTAGTTCTTAATCTCATCTTTGATGTTGTTACATACCTAAAGTACAACAAATAATAAGAAATATGAATGTGCCCGTCAATAGAAATTATTCAAACTCTTTTTTTTTTATCTAGTACAATAATGTTACTAACACAATCTAGATGTTTTCTATATTGGAAAACAGCTGCCTGTTCTGTAAGTTGGTGCTCAGCCATGCCATGCAAAGAAAGCAGCATTTCACCAAAAACATACCTAGACAAAGGGAGTTGTCTGGATTCTCTTTAAAGGAGAGAAACAGGCAATCTAAGTGCAAAATTAATCTCATGCAAAACTAGGAAGATAAAGCAGGTCAAGCAACTCACACCCTAAAGTGTATTTCTTTCCATAAAGCAAGCCTCTGATAACTAGGACATTTGGACTTTCACACAGTAGGTGTCTAGTTAGATTTAATAAATCCCACGCAGTATCACATCAGAACTTTAAACCGTCCTGGTAGTGAGCGGGGTACTCCTCTGATCTACAGTATTAGATCCCTTCAATACAATATTAGAATCCTTTAATCTGCATTTTACAGCCTGAGATTAAGTTGCTCGAGAAAGAGCAACTCAAGGGAAAGATGCTTAACAGCCCAAGTCAGATCTGAATAGAAAAGATCGGCCTGAGGGAGAAGCCGAGAGGAGAGCTCCTGCCAGATCCCTGCCAGGATTTGGAATGGACGTACTAACAGCACAGGGTAGATTACAGTCCAGCAAACAGGTGCCACAAGCAACCTGTAAAATTAGGGATTGGGTCTTGCCTAACTGGACCCGAGACTCACCACAGCTCAGAATTAGAAGAGCTGTGGTTTAGAATCAACTTAAACTCACTCCTTTTCCTCTTGGGTGCTAATTCTGAGCGTGGCAATGCCATTTCATCCTAAAACATCCGTGCTAATACTTTCAAAGCTACCTTGGTTTACAGATGCTTGTCCTGGTTCAGCTGAGAGTGAGTTAATTTTCTTCACAGTACCCAGTACGGGGCTGTGTGTTGGATTTGTGCTGGAAGCAGCGCTGATAGTGCAACTTGCTGTTGCTGAGCGATGCTCACACAGAGCCAAGGCCTTTGCTGCTTCTCGCACCGCCCCGCCGGCGGGATGGCTGGGGGTGTGCGGGGAGTTGGGAGGGGACAGACAGGGCAGCTGACCCCAACTGACCAAAGGGACATTCCATACCATATGGCGTCATGCTCGGTTTATAAGGGGCTTGGGGGAAGAGGAAGGGGGGGCAGCGGCGTTCGGAGTGATGGCGTTTGTCTTCCCAAGTCACCATTACGCGTGACGGAGCCCTGCTGTCCTGGGGACGGCTGAACCCCTGCCTGCCATGGGGAGTGGGGAATGAATTCCTGGTTTTGCTTTGCTTGTGCACACGGCTTTTGCTTCACCTATTAACCTCTCTGTACCTGAACCCACGAGTTTTCTCACTTTCACTCTTCTGATTCTCTCCCCCTTCCCGATGGGGGGACTGAGCGAGCGTCTGTGTGGTGCTCAGTTGCCAGCTGTGGTAAAACCATGGCAATATTTTCCAGTGCTATTAATATGACCTGCTTCTCAGGTAAGACGGTTTACTCAGATGAAGCTCTGCCCTTTCATGGGTATAATGCTTCTAAGGTCATTTAAAGCTGCCTTAGATATTTCTAAATTTTATATTTTGTACATTTTTATATTGTACAATAAATTGAGGAACAGCTGAGAATTACATCCATAGTGTTTTACCAGCAGTCAGGGAGTACTGGACAGAAATCTTTATTGATGGTAGGCTTTAATACAGTAATTCAAATTTCAATTAGTTGTAATTCACCAGAAAATGAGCACTTTAGGCAGTAAATCTGCCCTCAAGATACATTAATATTTAATACATGCAATGACTTGGGAGATATGATATTTCAATTGAAAATCAATGTGACTGTAAAATCCTTGCGCTTATGACTTTTTATCATTTTGTTTTATTTCAATGATCTCTCCATATAATATGCAGCTGCAATTATGATCAAAGATGTCCACTCCAAAAAAGGGAACAAACAATATTCTCCAAAAGCGCAACTTTCTTCCTGAAAGGAAAAGTTCCTCTCCTTTTGACAAGTCTTTTTCATAGCAACTCATTAGCATTTCTAAATTAATTTCAAATTGCTTACTGTCCTGGATGAGTAATTTGCTTAAAATATGAAAAAAATACATATATAGATAAAATACTTACTGAGCTATCTTAGCCACTAAGACTGCTGCATGTAAACAACCCCAAACTCCAGCCTGAGAAAGAAATTTCTGACTAATATCAGTTGATCTTCCAACTGCAAAGCAGTCTGTAGCATTTTTTGGAAAACCTAATTCTTGCCAGTTGTTAAGAGCATCAGCAATGTTGAGTGTTTCATCAAGGGCTTGACACCAATATTTACAAGCAGCTCTGTAACACATTAAAAACATTCTTATCATATTGCTGACATTTTCCAAAGTAAAAGATAAGACTCACTTCATTTTACCTTTATTGCCTGAGATATAACTAATTCTGATTAGGTCAAAAACTGAAATGCAGTTTGTACAACACAAAAAGATACCATTCCTGGTCAACAGACTTATTGGCACTTATACTAAAATTAAATTGTCAAACAATAGATATTACTTCTTCAAAACACATAGGAGTACTTAATTAATTTGCTTAATTGCAATTAGCTAGGTAGGAAAAATAAACAATTTCTAGGAAAAAAAGTCTCTCCAAATATAGCTAATAATGAGTTAGATTAAAGACGTTATATGAACTTGAGGGCAGCGCAAGAGCTTACAAGACAGCTGAAGGATATATGATTACCAATTGAAAAAAAGAAACAATGTTCTTTTTAAATCCAGTAACAATGTACCTTTTGTTTCCAGCATAAAAGTGAAGATTTCCAAGTTCATGCAGAGCCTGAACCTTGAGGTCTCTCTGGTTGTTTATTTCAAGGATTCCTGTTATTTATTTTTTAATCAATTAGAAAAAAATAGTCACATCATTAAATCAGTTACCAAATCTTGAACAAATTTTTCATGAAAAGAAGACATGGATTCACATGTAATTCAATGCATGAATATTTTTTGAAACATCTATTAGGTTTGTATATTTTACCTTCAAATGTACAATTTCTTATTTCTACTAATTTTGAAATAAGAGTAGGATGTAGTTGTGGACCTGTTCACCTAAGCTTTTGTACTTTTGTTTTTTTCAGGCCTCTTAAATTTTTTCCTCTTCAAGAGATAAACTGGGAAGCAGGCGATTGGCCCTGCTGAACAACACTGTCTGCATACAGCACAGCAGCACTGTCCCTGGCTCATCTATGGCCCCCTTACTTCAAATAAAACCACTTACAGCACCTCTTAACCCGCTACACTTCACCTATTTGTCATACAGCAAAACCAGGTAGCAGCGCTGAGTGAGCTGTAACTGTACTGGTAAAGCCATACTAGAATGTAAGATGGCAGCCAAGCAGCTAGGTCTCACATTCAAATGCACACAATCCGAAAGGTCTGTTTGCTAGGGAAAAAAAGCTATCATGGAATTAAAATCAATCTGCTAAACAGATTACAGCAGATTTTTAATTGGGGATTAATCAGTATAACACCACTGAAGTAATGCTTTTTCATAAGATGAGATAACTGTAGAGGTTATGAACCAGCTAGGGGTTTGTTTAGAATCTAATGCCAAAAGAAGGTTGTGTATTTCTGGAAACCAGCTTTCAGACAATTATAGCTGTCTGACAGAGGAAAATAATACTGGAATAAACATATACAAACACAGATAGGCGGAATGATATTACATCTTAGCTGTAAACAGAAATTTATGGGGAAAAAAAGAATTACCAATTGTTTGTTCATAGGAAGAGATAATCACTGAAAGCTGTGACCGTGGTATTGGCTTACTCTCAACCATACTGGATAAATTAAATCTTTCTTGAGAAAGGTCATGGGGTGTTGGTAGAAATATCAGTTCAGCTCCCACATTAAATTCCAGCCTTCTATTTGAAGATATATGACTGCTGATTGCTCTTCCAGCATATTCTAGACCAGAAAAGTGATTTATATGATCAGTTTGGAAAAGTATTATACTATTTCCAGCACCACAAATATTTCCACACCACATTACTTGAACAAGTATACAATTCCTGTGTATCCTATTTTTATCTGGTTTCCTGTGCTATGATTCTGTCTATGTGTCTCCTAATTAAACTCATTAGATATAATTCGTTGGTTGGTGCAACCAAATGAAAATACATTCTCTGTTACAAAAAATAAACTTGGGAAGATCTGCCAGTGAATCCTCTAACAGAGGTTTGGCTGCAGACAGACAAGTGACACAGCTGCATGAAACAAAAGCATTTATCATCCAACCATGAGACACAAACCATAGGAAATGAAGCTTAGAGCTTGTGCTTACAAACTTCGTATATAACTTTATATTCTTTTTTTGTAATTGTTAATAACAACTAAAATTTGAATTTTAAACAAATCTATTCCTTTCACTCTTTACTATTTTAACTGCATATACACTTAATTGAGAAACACTTCAATAAGTAACTCACCTTGTGTGTGCGCAAGAAATAATGAAAGTAGTTTTCTGCTGTGTCTCAGTGCTCTGCTGTGATAGTTAGATTTTTGTAGAGCTTCTCGAAAACATTTCAGTGTATCATTCACATCAAGAGGTACATAAACTAGAGCTTTCGCTTGGCTGTGATCTAAAAGGAATTAATAATTATGGAGAACAATTTTGCATTACATAAATACATATTTTTAGTAAATCACCCTGAAAAACATATTTGAACCATTCTACAACTTCAAAACTAAAATATATTCATGTAATTGTCACCTTTGTTTCCTGTTGGATTATGAATTAAAGCAAAATTATTAATCATCAGGAACACTGAGCATTTATGTCTTTTTCAGTATTCCATTTTAGTTCTCAGGTGACATCCATATGCCCTGAATTCCATCTGCCCTGGGCATGCCTCAGCTCAGCTCTCTGCTCTGAATTCTGGCATCTGAAGTCTGGAAACAAATCTCTTGCTAGAACTGCTGATCCTATTTACTACAATTACCGTAGTTTCTATGTACCAACCTCTGAGTTGGCATGCTCTCTCCACTGAATGCATAATATTATCTGTTCTTCTTACATACAGCATTATTTATTCTTTAATGATGTTCCTCAGCTGAATTCAACACAAAGCCTTGTGTGCAATGCGTTGACATATCTGTGATATGAGGAACTATGCTTCACAAACTTCTGTTGATGACTGTAACATTTTAATAGAATAGAATAGAATCATTAAGGTTGGAAGAGACCTCAAGGATCATCCAGTCCAACCGACCCCCCCACACCTATTAACCACTAAACCATGTCCTTCAGTACCGCGTCTAACCTTTCCTTAAACACCCGCAGGGACGGTGACTCCACCACCTCCCTGGGCAACCCGTTCCAATGCCCGACCACCCTTTCCGAGAAGAAATTTCTCCTCATCTCCAACCTGAACCTCCCCTGGCGCAACTTGCAGCCGTTCCCCCTAGTCCTGTCACTAGTTATCTGCGAGAAGAGGCCAACCCCCAGCTCACCACAACTTCCTTTCAGGTAGTTGTAGAGGGCAATAAGGTCTGCCCTGAGCCTCCTCTTCTCCAGACTAAACAAGCCCAGTTCCTTCAGCCGCTCCTCATAAGACCTGTGCCCCAGCCCCTTCACCAGCTTCGTTGCCCTTCTCTGGACACGCTCCAGGGCCTCGATGTCTTTCTTGTGGTGAGGGGCCCAAAACTGGACACAGCACTCGAGGTGCGGCCTCACCAGGGCTGAGTACAGGGGGACGATCACCTCCCTGCTCCTGCTGGCCACACTATTCCTGATACAGGCCAGGATGCCGTTGGCCTTCTTGGCCACCTGGGCACACTGCCGGCTCATGTCCAGGCGAGCATCAATCAGCACTCCCAGGTCCTTTTCCTCTACACAGCTTTCCAGCCACCCTGTCCCCAGCCTGTAGCGCTGCCTGGGGTTGTTGTGGCCAAAGTGCAGGACCCGGCACTTTGCCACATCGAACCTCATCCCGTTGGCCTCTGCCCAGCGATCCAACCTGTTCAGGTCCCTCTGCAGAGCCATCCTACCCTCCGGCAGATCGACACTTCCCCCCAGCTTGGTGTCGTCTGCAAACTTACTGAGGGTGCACTCAATTCCCTCATCCAAATCATCAACAAAGATGTTGAAGAGGATGGGCCCCAGCACCGACCCCTGGGGAACACCACTCACGACCGGTCGCCAGTTGGATTTCACTCCATTCACTACCACTCTGGGCCCAGCCATCCAGCCAGTTATGAACCCAGCGAAGAGTGTACCTAATCTAACTGAGAACAGCAACTGTGGGTAAAAAGAGCTGTTTTGTTACCTTACAGTTCACTTCAGTTTTTCTATTGATTCTATTGATAACAGTGCAGGTTCACATTAATTTCTGGGTATATTGTTGGATATCCAACAATACCGACAGAAAACTGGACCAAGACCATCAACCTCACTCAACATACTGTAGGTGTTCTGGCATCTGGATAACAACTGCTTTTCTCTGCTTTCAGATACAGCCTGAGTATATTTGGAAAGGTCTTGACTACATTACTATCCATCCAAAATATCAAGAATGATAATTTGAAGACAAAAGGGAGTTTATATTAAAAGAAACAGATTATAGGAGCAATGGAAGCCCTACAATAAGGAGGAAAACAAACGAAAATGCCTAGTATAAAAAAAGGGAAAGGGCTGGAGAGAAAAGAGAACTCACAATACTGAAATGTGCTCTGACCTGTAAAATAATTTTTCAACTCAGGACAGAAAAAGCATCCAGGAAAAATTCCTTCGCTAGCAGAACGTGCAACAGGCAGCTGTGATTTCTGCACAATGTAGTTTCTGCAATTCATCTAAAAAGGAAGTTTCGTTTCATGATAATTAAATAATATTCAGAAAAATCAATGTTTGGTGCTTTAAGTATGTAAATACTCAGTCGTATGACAAAATAAAAAAGGACTAATTCACAAGGACACCAATGACCCATAACTAGTACCCTTGTCAGTAAGAGGTGAAACATTCACTACACCTAAATATTGGATATAACATATAGAAGTAAGTGTTTAGATGTTAATGAATTAAACTTCTATCTTATTTGGTATTTGCCATAATCATGAGCAACCCGTTGATTTTCAGCAAACGTTCCACCTTTCTTTGTCCGGATAAATGCATGCTTGCAAAGAACCTGTCAGTCTAAGTAGGCACTTACACTTTACAGCACACTGCCTGTAAAGCACAACGTAGTGCTGCACAGGGATATACACAACAGCTCTAAGCAAATAATCTGAACAGAAAAGCAAACTTCCAGACTCATAAAGGCCTAATCTGGCAAAGACATTTTATTTTGGTAAATAAAAGGCTTCAGAAGCAAAAGAACCAACGCAGAGCTAGTTCTAGACTCTCAGAAAGGCACTGCGTTGTGAAATGTAGCCACACCCTCCAAACTTCTAACTTGATGATGTCCTTTTGAACAATTCATATTACTATTAACTAACATTAGCCTTTAACCTGTAAGTTGTCTTTCAAAACTATGATTACTTTTCCACATTGCTCAGCTTCCAGCAGTAGGTGGTAGTTTGCCACACTGCCTTTTTTTTTTT
>VWZZ01007706.1:232356-276990 GCA_013399095.1 Psophia crepitans | reverse complement strand
TGGGTGTGTCTTGTCCCCCCCCCTTTTTTTTTTTTTTTTTTTTTTTTAAGACAAAGGACTATGTTCTGAACAGCAGGGCCTCAGAGAAGTCAGCAGGAAACAGTCTTACAGCGGGACAAGATGGAGCATCTCCACTGTCCTTCGCAAGCCTGGAGTGTCCTCTGAGCTCCTGCAAGCCCCAGGCAGCAGTGTGCTTCTCTAGGCGAGGCAGTGGCTCCTGAACTCTGTGATCCTGTTCAGAACAAACCCACTTGGGATTCCAAATCCCACTTCCCTCCACCTCTCCTTCAAAGTCCTGTGTTTATATTAGTAATAGAAACGTATTTAAAATATCAACCATGCAATTGACTTTTGCAAAACTTCTTAGAAATAAACCTTAGGTTAAATAAAAGGAAAATCCTAATTTGTAATAGCTAATCCCATGAAAAAATTCCAAGTGGCAATGTCAGTTTGCTACATAGAGCCACGGCTTTTAAAGAGACAAACTTGCTGATCAGCTTAGGGGTTTTTTGTTGCTGACAAGTTTTACAGGTTTTTATTGGTATTGTCAGTGTTTGGGTTAACGCAATTCGATTAATTTTGGTCTTTAGGAGCAGTGTTCAATGTAGAAACAAAGCAATCTCTTTGTACTTAATTTTAATTGATCACATTGCACAATATCCAAATAAATGTTTTCAGGTTAAAAGAGCGGCTTCAACTAACACGAAATTAGATTTAGGCTCATAATATGGAAGGGGTACATTATGCATGGAAGAAATGTTCTCTGGGTCATCAAGTCTGGACCTCTGCTGCTGCCAGAATTATGTCAAATAAGCCTTTTCATGCACTTCAATCCATTATGTTCATTAATCTATTCTAATTTACGATTTGTGAACATTAAGAAAAAACATATTAATCTAATCAGTGAAAGTACTTCGCTATATTTAGTTCACATTAAGAGTCAGTGCCCAAAAAAAAAAAAATCTGTGTTTCACCTTATGTGCATTACCAGACAGAGATTTTATGAAATGAGATTCGTGGCTGTCTGGGGCACTGAATTGCTGTATCCTTTCCAGCAGCTGCCTCTGAGCATACACCAGCAGTGGACTCACTTGTTCTGTGTATCTCTCACTGGAAAAAAAGCAAAGTATACTATTTAAGCAAAATAACAGTATATTTAACAATATAATGTTGCTTTTTAGTTCTTAGAATTGGTGTACTTACTGTGTAAATATGTTAAATTGTACAGCTATGTGTACCAGTGCTTCCCACTTCTTCATTTGATATAACAATTCTATTGTTTTAAGAATTAGATTACATATCCATTTCAAGTCAATCACATTCACATCATCCAGGGGAGACTGTGGATGGAGATTAGAACCACCATTTTCATCCATAATACCTCCTAAACAACTGGGAATGCAGAAATCTCCTTCAGGATCCACAATCTGCAGTGAAGAAACATAATTCTACCTGTTCTTTTCAAACTTGTTTTTTGTACAAATCAAATTATAAAGATTAGAAAGTACTGTAATCCTCTAAAAACTCGTTACAGAGAATAACTTGGAGATATCAGAATATAATGCAAAAGAAAACTATCTCTACTGAAGGTGTCATAATAAAGAGTGTACTGTCTTAATAAAAATAATTTTTACCTTAAGAGACCTGCTTGCTTGTAAATCAGTTATCATATCAATGATCATGTCAGATGCCAAATAAAATGGCAACCAGATGGTGCTCCTAAGAAAACTCCTGGTAATGGGAAATTCGTCCGTATCGGAATGTGAATGGGCAGCAATCAATTGTAGTTCTTGAGTATAGTTCCAAAGTTCTCGACAAGCATTTTGAAGCAACGTCCAGTGGCCACCACGGTGAGCAAGAACCTATGTATATCATTCAAAATATAATTATACTTTGGAAATACAGAAATTAAAAGCTTCATTCTTTTATTGCAAAGCTTCGGTATAAGTAACCTTTAAGTAATCCTTAATAACAGATCACTCAACATCCCAATTCATATAATGCACTATAGAACCTTAATTTGGAAATTTCCATAGAAGCACTAATTTCTAACTGAATATAATTGCTGCTTTAGGTGTGCGAATAAGAAATAAAAATTCATTCACACCACCTATACACGTGTGTTTACTTAGTTTTAGAAGAGTTTATGGGAAGAACAGTCAATCTGCATTTCCTTTCAATCACTGGTCCTTCTGTTTATACTACCAAGGCATTCACTATGACCTGTAAAGGGAAAGGTAAGTCTGCAAGTATTTTCAGAAAGATTTAACAAGCACAAGAATGAAAGTTACAAAGACTAAATGAAAACAAAAACATTTATATAAATTATTATACATTTGATAGAAATATACATGGTGATAGGTGATGTGTCTGACATTTCATACACTTTACTGGGACATTTTGCAGAAGATGAGAAATAATTACTCTTTCCCACTGAAGCAGTTTTGCAGTTTCTGAAGTGTGAGTTTTTTAATGTAGAAAGTAGTAAGTATTGTAGTGCAATGCTTAGTAATAAATACAATGTTTAATAAGAAAGCTTTTCTTACCACTGCTCTTCTTAAATGCAGAAAGAGTTTTGTAAAATGCTCCAATAAAATGGTATTTGACAGAAACTGGTTGCATTCTTTGGGGGAATGAGAGACAGAAATCTCTGTATCATTTGCTGTCTGAGTTTGAAGAGTACCTGTTCCGCTCAGTTTAATGCTATGCTCAGAAGATTTATCTGTACCTGAAGACAAAAAGTTCACTGGTTAGAAATGAGTTAAAGTTGTCAAAAAAATAAAAAAGAAAATATTATCAGCCAGCTAGGATTTTCCTGTGGCAGCTAAATACTTAAATGTTAGGAAATGCCAATGTTAAGGTTATCATATTTATAAGGTTATGATATTTAAAATATAAGATGCTTTTACTTAAGCGTTGGGAGAAGCAGGGATAAAAAAGTGTACCAAATAGTTTTCAGCCTTAATGCCAAAACATAACCCTCACAGAAGTTAAGTTTTAGCAAGAAATCACTGTGTGGCAAGCTCCCAAGAGCGTTTCTGAAACTGAGGCCTCTTAAAAGGATAAGTAAGGAAGAAGGGAAGATTTCAGACAAATTCTGTGGTATGTGCAGAATTGCTTCATTATTTTATTCAATACCAAATATCCTCCAAGGGGAAACACAAAGGTTCATGGTAGTGGGATACAGTAGTATCTGAGCTAGAGGTTTCAGGCAAAAGCTAATTTCGAGCTCAACAGTATTTGAACTCTATGGCAAACTGCACACTTCATGAAATTCTTTCACTCAGAATTGCTGCAAAGGCCAGGAGGTAGTAAACAGGATTTTCATTAGTTTTCAGCAACTTTCAGTGACCTGGTTCTCAGTGACTTGGAAGCATCAAGACATGAGAGTGTAACTAAAAGTAAGTTGTTGCAAAGAGAACCAGAGAATTCAACTGCTAGGTTTTGTCACACCTCCTTGGAAAAGGCAAAGAGGGTGGTTGATTTCTACCTAAGGAAGTCCTACATGCAATGATGGGAGAGTTTTGCTCTATATAGCTTTGAAAGGTAACAATAAAATTCAGTCTATAATTTTAAGAAAGACTTACAAAATGACCCAGGGAATCATTGACCTGTTAGGAAATCTAAAGGAAACTACAGACGATTAACAGCCCAGCAACGGATAAAAATTATCACTGCATTTAGAATAGTCTGGAATATTATCAATTTATTAGGTCTAGGTAGCACGGCTTCTGCAAACCAAAAGCTAGTATCACTAAATTATTAGAATTTATACACTTGTTACAAAAGTATAGGATAAAGAATAACCACTGGATAAAAAGTAACAGATTTATCAATACAATAACAATGCCCCATTGTTATTGTAAATGCCCCATTATTGACTATGACTTCCTTTATATTAGGTATACCAAAAAGAGAAAATAGAAAGGACATTTTTGAAATCCAGAAACATCTTCTCTTTAAATTGGTATGAGTGTTTTTTCAAAAGTGATGTGGAGAACCAACGATGGAGGTTAAGATAGAAATTAAGAGAGAGAAAAAGTTAAGTTGAAACTGATTCCAATTGTGCATCCATTACAAGCTCTTACAAGTCCATTTTTCAGTGATTCCTGACTTGTTAAGGAGAGGAGGGGTTGGTATTCCCATGTTATTCTCTACGACTTCTCTCATCACTACAGTGCCAGAATTATTTAATGAGAATATTTCAGGATCCAAAATATTGTAACTGCAGAATGGGAGAAAAAAAGAGAAAGCACAAAAACCCCTAGATATACTATTAAAAAGAATTTTTATATACACACACAAAATTCAGTTTCTTAAAAGTGAGTTTTGATTACTGTCCAGCAGCTTTAGAAACAATGAATGATACCCAAAATTTATAAGGAACTAAAAAATAGCACAGGATAGTATATTTCAAAACTTTCATCTAATTAGTCAAAAGTATGTGGATGTCACCTGCCATATGATAGAAACCAAAACTTGTTACACAGCGAATCAATTTGTATTTGGAAGCTGAACTGTTCATATGAAAAACTGACCGATGATATTGTAATTCAGATCAGTTTGCATTAATAGCAATAACACAATGATCTTTATAAATAGCAATCACTAATAATGCAGTAAGATATACCTGTCCAGATGCTGTGAACCATAAATTCCAATGTTATATTGCTCTTCCAGTTTCTTTTTAAGTAAGTTGTAGTGTGCAACTGCCAGATAGATATTCATCTGAGACCTCCAGGGCATCTCTTCAAGACATATTTGATGAAACTTCTTTTGGTTTAAGTAGTTACTCACAATTGGTTTCAGTAGTACCACTAAGGTGTGATGAGCTACTTTTTGCAACTGTTTCTTGCATTTCCTAAACCAAAATAAATCAAGTAGCAAAAAATGAAACTGTTTTCTTGAAGCTCTAGAAAAGAATATCATGGTAAAGATATACAGAAGTATCCCACTGCATATCCACAGACTCGTATTAACGAGAGGCATATGACATATTTCTAGCAGGATTTTTGCTGCAGTCAGTAAAAGCAATTGTGCTTTCCCCCCTTAAGTGCACTTAACACACACCAAATCCTATCTTACGTTTTACCAACTTCCAAAAGATATTTGTCTTAATATCTCCAAAAAGTTTAGCTCTGTGGTTTAAGTTATTTGTACCTGGAATCATCCAAACAGATTATTACAGCACTTAAAATGTGTTTCACACAATCTGTTGAGGAGTTGGAGGGTCTACTACTATACTAGAAATTTGGATCACTCTTTTTATTGACGTGTTTTGGGAGCTAATCATCCTCAATGTGAAGAAAACATTTTGTTTCAGATTTGGATGCCTGGTTTTAATTTCCAGCTATAGATTTTTTTTATGTTTCTCTGCCAAATCAAACAATTCTGTATTACCTGGCACACATACAATGCTGTAGTCAGTCAGATCTCATTTTTTCTTTTTTATAAACTGCAAACTGATCCCTTTATCAATCTAAATTATTTTTTGCCAGTTTTCCACCTTTAAAATCTGGGCAGAACAGTATACTGTAAACAATGTTGATTACATTACACAGAAATATTATTATGGAAGATACAAAAGAATAGATGAAAAAGCAAAAAGTCCAGGATAAGCTAAACATCTGCTCTTCCACCGAAAGCCATGAAAATCATGTCATGTAAGGTAGGGTTTTTGTGTTGAGTAGGAAAAATGGATGGTTTAGGACTTTTTTGAGGTTCTTTATTTAAAACACTTCCAGAATCAGTTACATGATTGCTTACATTCAGATATTCCTAGTTTTCTACTTGCTAATTGCTGGAAGCATAATGACCAAAGCATCACGTAATGAATATGACAAATTCTTTTTGGTCAAAAGGTACTCTTCTTAGCAAGTTAACTAAATAGATACAATTATCTGCCAAAAAGAAGAGGTGAATGAATTTTCTTTTGTTTCTGTCAAGAAACACTTTTCCAAAAGCTACAGATTTAGATAATCCTAAAAGACTGGCAAAGGGATGACAAAAATCAGTCTGAAACTACCTCAACATCAGGAACAAATAAACATATTCCTTATTAGATTTATAACAGGTAAGGTCTCCATCACAGTTTGAAAAGCATCATAGTACACAAATTAACATAGCTTTTCCACCGTGATGAATCCACATGCTCAAGTTACAACAGCTGAAATACAGTCTTTGATTATTAATACAAAGCCTTGAAAATCTTCAACTGTTTTACTTTGAAATACAAATTAGATAGATTTTGTTCTCTTCAGTGGAAGACAATTTTATACCAAACTGAAACAGAAAAGTGCACAGACTGTGCACAAATTCATCCCTTTGACAGAAAAAGGTTTTTAAATACACATTAATTGTAAACTAAATAAATTGTAAACTAAATTTCAGTCAAAATATTTTGGTTCTGTATATGAACCCAAGAACTTACGTTCATTTACCTTTGTGCTTCTGGAGATATCATTATGTTTGGATGTTTCATTAAATACTGTCTAAGAGTATGTCTTTTTCGAATAGGACTCAAGGCTTCTCTTCCTTTCTTCAAAGTTGATGCCTTTAGTTTCTTTAAAGGTGAGGTCGCCGTACTCTTTGAAAAAATCTTCCATTAAATCTTAAATATACTTCAAATACTTATTTATACCTACATTATCAACTACCTGAGGTACACAGCAGTTGGGCTCACGCAGAAACAGAACAGAACAGAACAGAAAAACTCTGGAAAAGTTTGTCAAAATAAGACAGGAAAAGAAATATTTAATATTCCAAAAACCTTTACAATTTTTCTGGAAGGTATGCATCAAATGCCTGACACTAAGACACCAGCCAGGTCCCCAAATATTTTCTTTCATATGATAGTGCTTTTCATCTCAAAAATAATGATAATTATTTTGCTATTATTATAAATAGTAAAACTTTGCAATGCAAAAACTGAGACAGAAAACCCTTTTCCTAATCCACCTCTGATGTTAGCATTACTAGAGGGCTATTAGGGAGAAAACTCTTCCTCCAAAACAATACAAATCCATTAAGATTATTAATTACCTTCCACTAAAAGCAAAATTATTTTAAAAGAATTCTGAACAAAAAGCCTTTACTGTGCGATTAGAATATCTGCAGAAGGAGTTAAACATGAACCACTCCTCATGAAAAAGAGTAAGTACAACATACTGCAGAAAAAGGCCTAAACCGATTTCCTTTTCTTAATGTGATGGCACCCAAGGCATTTCCTATTAACATGCTGGGGGTTTTTAAAGGAAGCTGACAAAAGGCAAGTTTTCTTTGATTTTGGAATGCATTACTCTGACTCATTGCAAATTCCTCATAATAGCTGGTCTTTCAGATAAATCCCATGCCAACTTTTCTTCCTAATTTTAGGAGTGCAGAGGTGAGCTGAGGACTAGAGTTTGTATCCCAAATTTTATTAATTATGCATGTGTCTAGCTGACGTTTTTATGCAACAACTTTTAAAAAATTATTTTTCATATTTATGGTATTGTTGCGTGGTAAAGACATACATGATTCCTTAAAAATAAAACTCACTTTCTGAAACTCCACAACTCCTGTAGTGTATCTATCCGTGTGTTCTGGCAGAGTGGGAGAACTTGTTTCTTGTGTTGATATTCCATTGACACAGAGAAGGTGGTCGTTCCTCCTGACAAAAAAAAATAATGTTAAAATAATCATCATCATCATCACGTTAAACTCCTTTCATATTAAAAGGGTTATCTTTGGGAACATGTAGGGCACATGCGATCCCTATGTCATTGTGAGTTTTAAATTCAGTAAGCATTCTTTCCTTCTTCCCCTTCAGAAAATAGGAATAGACAGGAGTTTTGAACTGTCACAGCCAAGGGAGAAGTCTCCATGTACAAAGTCACTATACAATGTTTTCTGTAATTACATAATCCTCTGTGTTCATGGAACTTCTGCAGACTAGGAACCATGGAAATGACTCCAGATGGGTCTTCTACCAGGTACAATTCACACTTTCTGCTATAACTATGACACCAGTGAGCCTAAGTAGTAGTTTTTCACTACTGCTATAACAGAGATCTACCTTTTCAAGTAAACTTGCACATTGCCTGCCCACTCCAGAACGCATTGAAACTTCTCTTCATTCAGGATTTTGTTCATAACTTGAACAAAGAACTCAAGAAAACGTGACTTCTTTCTGAATTTCATCACTGCAAGGGAGTAAGTCAGTGCCCAAACAGTTTTTTGTACTTTTGCTGTAATAGGTTTCTGAATTCAGCTATAATTGCAACTATGTGTGTCTCAAAGAACATATTTATGTAATTTTATATACTGAAGAAGAAAAGGCATACTGATACCAAAATCAGATAGGTCATGATACACAACAGCAGTTGCTAAATACTTTTTGTGACCGGGCATCCAGAATCACAAGTTCACTCTGTTTACACTCCTAGAATGACGAACATTCTAGGGACTGAGACAATAGGTTTGGAACTATTTTTTGTAGCATGCAGTACGTAATGCAAAAATATTTCGTAACAATATTCAACATGTCTAATTGTACACAAGCCTGAAAATCCCGAAAAAACCCCCAATGACGTAGTTGCATCCTATTCACTTAGGTTACTCTTCTCAGTGGCAGTAATGTCAGTATACAAGTATCACACAGTTCTCATTGCAGCAGTTTAGCTGTGTTGTCTAGATTTTAGGCAGTTCCTTAACTGTTTGGAGACTGCTTTTACTGTTTGGCTATCCTCATAATTTTTTACCATCAAGAAATACATATTTATCCGACACGAAAGTTATATTAATTTTACAGTCTAGGATCCATTGTTATTTTGGTCAGTATTAAAAAATAATAAGGCAGCGGCAAAGGCCACATACCTGAATCTTAAATACTATTTCAAAAATGTAAGTATACTCAGACTACTGTGAATTCCTCTTTCAGTAGCATAATGTGGAAATGGGGTATCTCAATTTAAAAAGAATATTCCACACAAACAGAATCTTTGAAAACTTTAAAAAAATGAGCTCATTTCTAAATTTATTAGAAAATAAATAATATTCAAATTATTTAAAATATGAATATTTCATATACCAGTATCTAAAAAAATTTGTTGCAAGTATTGCATACACTTCTAGGTGTGACTATATTAAGAACTTTTTTTAAAGCTACGTTTTACTTGATTTTCTGTATTTGAGAACAAGAGAGCTTATTCCAAGCAAGAAATAGATAGCTTTACTAGCAACTTTCTGAAGTAAGGAAGCCTTTACAACTAAAATAAATACCAATTATCCTACCTTCTCGATAAGCACTGTTTGATGTCCAACATGAAATTACAGGGTAGAGGAACAAAGGGTCTTCCTGTCCTGTGAGCTCTGATCCATAAGCTACATCAATAACCAAATCAAATCCATTATGACAAACAGTGATAGTGTACAATAGAAACTCTACCTGGAATCATAACTGAAGACTAGAAAAATCCTTCTTTAGCACAGTTTTCTTTTAAATCTCTCACTGCCATCCAGAGAGAAATTCAAAAGCTTGTTATTTTCTTCTAACATAAGGAGCTGTGCCACTTAAATAATGAAGAGCTTACAGATGTAACTGATGAACTTTCAGCTGCTAAACTAATGAGCAGGATGTCTGGAGTTCATCAGAGACCTAAGAAAGGTCCATACAAATCATCTGTGGAGGAGGATGTGCAGTAAGGACATGTCCAAAAATGTACTTAAAGCTATACATCAGGAATTGAACGCACGATGCTACTAGTGACTAGTGATTACATACATGCTCAGCATACGGATAGCATAAGCAAGTAAAGGAATTTTTTTCCCATCTAAATATTTATATAAATATATGTATACAAATGTACTTCTATTGTATAAATAATAAATTATAGCTGCTATTATATATATACAATATAGAGATGTAAATAATATATAAAACATATAGGAGAACACGAAGTTGGATTCTGAGAGTAAAACACCACTTTATTACCAGCTGATGAGCACCAGAACAATGCTACATGTGCTAGTTGCTATTTTGCCTTAATAAAGAAACATGACCTACAAATGTTGTGCTTAGGCATGTTCTGTGGTTGAAAAAGATCAATGCAGCTAGTCCCTGAAAAAAGCAAGGTTAAAAATGCACTCTGGAATAACCAGTTGTGATAGTGGATCAAGAGCTACACTCTTCAGTGGTAGCAATCAGTTGAATGCAAATTATGTCCAATTAAATAGGACAGCCAGTAGGAAAAGCAGATTATTTTTTTTTTAGGACAAGTCACATTCTTTATTAGTACTCTCTCCTATTTGACAAGTTCAAAAATATAATGCTTCAAATGAGCATTTTCACAATAATACCTCCCATCTACCTGGACTTGTGCAAAGCATTTGACACTGTCCCACATGACATGCTTGTCTCTAAATTGGAGATGCATGGATTTGATGGATGGACCACTCAGTGGATAAGAAATTTTTAAATGGGAAAACATTTGAAATTTCATAATTTAAACTGTATTGTGTATGAATTCTTTTTTCTCAGTTTCTAATGAAAGAGACAGATTCAGCTTTTTTTTCATTTTTTCTCCTAGACTATCATCAACGGAATGCTAAGTATTGATCCACTTTTAAGGATTTCCTATGACAAGGGTGTTTTTCCAATACATTTTTAAGAGCATGTCCTAGGGGTGTGTGCATTGTCCTAAGCCACTTATACGTATTTGTAAGGGCAGCTGTAAGCTTTGTTATTTGCTTTGCATAGCCTCAGCAACAGACACTTCTTCAATTTGTATCCTAAAACTTATTGATGAATATGCCATTGCAGCAATAGAACGGACTTCAGTCGTCAACTATTTGCCAATTTCTGAAAATGTGTTCTTCTCTAACTAATCAGCCCATTAATTTAAGGTTCTATTAAGTAAGAATGAAACATCATTTTACTAAGTAAATAATAAATCAATGTTAGCTGCAAAAACTGAAGGATCAGTGTAGAGATGAGTGGATTTTTTGTGTCACTCTCTTTATCCTATTTATTACAGAAATGCTTTCTCTTCTAAGACAAATGCATTTACAGAGATGATGGATGATAACTAGAATGTGACTCAGCAGCATGCCTATGCAGCAAAGACCAGTTGCATACTGGGCTGTATTATAAACAGCATAGCCAGCAGATCAAGGGAAGTGATTATTCCCCTCCATTCGGCACTTGTGAGGCTACATCTGGATTACTGCTTTTGGTTTTGGACACTGTAGTACAAGACACTGGCATACTGGAGTAAGTCCAGTGAAGGACCACCGAGATGATAAGGAGCTAGAGTGCATGACAAAGCAAGAAGAGGCTGAGAGAATTTGGCTTATTCAGCCTTAAGAAGAGAAGGCTAAGAGGAGTCTACACCAGCCTAATAAGAGGAATACAGAATGTGGAGACAGACTGCTCAGTGACAAAAACACCAAATTATATCTTTTCAACCTTAAGGGTGGTCAACTATTGGAACAGGTTGCCCATAAAGGTTGCAAAATCTCTTTCTTCAGAGAGATTCAAAACTTGACAGGGCAAGTTCCAGAGCAACCTGATTTAATTGTACCTGTTTTGAGCAGGGGGTTGGAATAAATGCTTTCCAGAAATGCCTTCCAACCTAAATTATTCTATGATACTATGCAGGCTCCAAGGACTACAAGATGCCACATAAATAGAATGGGAAAAAAAAAATTCAGTAGGGGCTCTGTGTTTCAAGTTCTAATTGAATTTCCTTTCTAAGTCCTACTTATTAATTCTCTTACTTTGGCAGAACTACTAGCCTGAAAATTCCTGTGCTTAATCCGGACTCTTGATATATTAATTCCTGAGATACAAGGTAGTTAAATGCTAGAATACATGCAATTCCTTCACAAACAGGACAATTTCTGTTAACTTTCTTCAGGAAGCCTTTTCTCCACTAAAATTTCCTGCAGTAGTCATTACTACTAGCACTGGCAGGATAGCAAGACATGCTGTAAATGGACAATGAATGGTCTTTGCCACTGCATTTTCTGATTTAAGAAGATAAAGCAAGTCTAAATAACATGGAACTCAATTTACACAGATTGGGAGAACATATGTATTTGCAGAATAGAACCAAAATGACCATTCCATTTTAAGAAGGAATGAGTGTTTTGGTGGAAATGATGAAAAAGATGAATAAAAGTCATTATACACATCACTGAAATTATCATTTTGGTTGATTTATCATGGAAGATATATAATATAAAAGTACTACTTAGGTAAATAATTTTTTACAAATAAACAATAGAAAAATCTATAGAAAAATGTAAGTGTTTTAATAGCACACCCACCTGGTTTTGTCAGTCTGAGGAGATTTGATTCAAGAGCACTTAGATTTTCTGTTGCTTTTTCCATTGCAGCTAAATGGGATGTCTTTGCAGAAGTCATCTGAAATACCCAATACTTGGTTATGAAAACTTAGCTTTTACCTAGCTAAAACCAGCAGGTCAATAGTGGAGTTTAGGTTAAATCCCAAGTCTTCTAATTCTAAATGTGATAGTTTAATCAATATTGTCCTATTTTTTCTTTTCAAGTGAAATAAAATTGATGTTCTTAATTTTTTTAGTATGGCCTCAAAAACCTGGCTATGAGTCATTCTTGATTGATCTCCAAGGGAGTGAGTGGAGTTGCTCTGCCACTAAATAAAATGTTAAGAAAGTCCCACATGCTACAACAACATATTTGAACAGAAGGTTTGACAAAATACATTGTTTTTCCCTAAAAAAATAACCTTTTGAAGATTATTTACTGCCTACAGAAATCAAAATCTTTCTCTGGAAAGAAAGTTTTTTTTTTTTTTTTTTTTTTTTTTTTTTTTCTCCATTTCGGTGAAAATGTAATTTTCAGTCAGCCCTACTTGGTTCAAGTTACTATCTTGTTCCTATGATCTTAGATTCCTTTCTCCTCTTTGGTATGGAACTGGGAGCAGCCTACACAAACTCTGCAATAAACAATGAAGAAAATTTTGTCCTCGATCCTATCAGTGTCCTACAAAATTTCTTACACAAATACGTCCCTGTAATCTGATTAATCTTTTATCCCTCTCTTTAATATATATCTCAGTTTCATTCTCATGCTGCTTCCTTTCTTCCTCTCTCATTATTCCTACTTTCTTACCTCTTTTGAAAATCTCCTTGCCAGTAGAATTTCTTCTAAAATTATTTCAAGAAAAAAACAGACAAAAAAGTATGGAGAATCAACAAATTCTAATTTGCAGGAAATCCTCACAAGCTGCTGCATCTCTTTGTAATTTATGCATTAATGTCTTTGAGGTTGAAAGTTTGTCCGCCATTGAGAAGTATTTTTCAGTCTACACAATTCTTAAGTTACTCGTATATGAGTCAGTTTCAAGCAGCTGCTATACAACATGAGAGACTAAGTGTCTACATGATTTAGGGTATTTTTCCTCTTCTTATATAATTGAATTATTTTTTTCTGTCTAACAAAGTATTCCTGGAAACTATATGTGAGGATCAGTTAGGGATGCTTCTATAAATATCTACAGGATCCTCATGGCTCTGAACTGTAATATTGCTAACCCCTCTCCAGCTCAAGAAGATGAGACCCTGTACCCACTGCAATCTGCAATGGGTCTTAACAAAGATGGCTACAATAGAAGTTGCTCAACTGTATTTTGGGAACTCTTATTCCATACAATCATTTCTCTAACAAAAAGTTAATAAACGTATCTTCAAAATAATAGAATACAGTATTTAGAGAAAAGAAAAGGTAAAAATCAGAGCAGTTACTTCAATTTCTTTGATGGTGTCTGTTTCTTCCATTTTCATTGCTCCTGACAGGTAGGTTGAGATTGTTGGTGAGCAATCCAACAATTTTTTCCCGTAGTTAACAATAATTACTGCTAGTTCATATTCTTTCCATGAACGTAGTACCTATTAAAGAATAATCCGTTATATATTCTTGTTTTGCATAACATGTAATGTTTCATTATTGTCTACTTATAATTGTCAAAATGCATTAATATTATAAGTAGAAATTAATTACTCAATACTATGTTTCCTTTGACTAAAAAAAACAGGACTAAAGAAAGACCTGTAAAATTGCAGATACGTTACCTATGTGTTCTACTTCTGCTTAAGCTATCCCTCGGAGAATAGAAAGATTTAACCAGAAGTATCTATTGCTGTGATTGACATTCTCCCCATTCTCAGGCAGTACTGCTATCAAAGAATATAAAGGGTAACTAAATGATCCTCATTTACCTCTCTGGTATCAGGCACACATTTGAAAATCCCAACTGTATTAGCGAAAGTAGTGGTGAAATTTATTTTTAAAATTATGAAATTTATAAATGAACAGTGTAGGGAATGTTTTTAGATGGCTTTATCTTCTTTAGACAGAGCTCTAAAGGCCAAAGCATTTCTGCTATATGCAAGGTAACATCACCTCAGGAGGTTTGTCTTTGGCGTACAAAATAAGCGTATAGATTACTTTAGGATAAATACAGTAGAATAGAATAGAATAGAATCATTAAGGTTGGAAGTGACCTCAAGGATCATCTAGTCCAACCATCCCCCCCCACCTATTACCCACTAAACCACGTCCCTAAGTATCACATCTAACCTTTCCTTAAACACCCGCAGGGATGGTGACTTCACCACCTCCCTGGGCAACCTGTTCCAGTGCCCGACCACCCTTTCCGAGAAGAAATTTCTCCTCATCTCCAACCTGAACCTCCCCTGGCGCAACTTGCAGCCATTTCCCCTTGTCCTGTCACTGGTTATCTGCAAGAAGAGGCCGACCCCCAGCTCGCCACAACTTCCTTTCAGGTAGTTGTAGAGGGCAATAAGGTCTGCCCTGAGCCTCCTCTTCTCCAGACTAAACAAGCCCAGTTCCTTCAGCTGCTCCTCATAAGACCTGTAAGTACATGGCCTGACTGTAACTCAACAGACAACCATATACTATGGATTAATTAGAAGCATTTGCAATTCACTCATTCTGTTTGCTATTCTCTTGAAACGCTATCTCTAAGGAAAAAAAAACCAGACAGCAGTACAAGCAGACTGCCATTTAGCTGGGGAATCCAACATCAAACACTGCATCAAGGTTTCAAGGTTCCTTAAATAGGCTTTATTGGCCTTGACAGCCTCCACCTGGGCCCTCTTCCCCTGGGGCCAGGAGCTCCTTTTCAGCTCAGGTCTGAGCCTACAGTCCCTGCCAGCTCCTATGCATCAGGAATGCTAGTCTCCAGCGTGCTCCAAGCCACACCTGGGTCTGGCAATGGATCGACTGGTCTGGACACCTGAGCCATGGACTGACTCCTCAGCTTGACCTCAGACTGTTCCCATCACGATGGACAAGCCTTCTGGGCTGTGTCTGACCCTAGCTGCTCTCCCTCATCAGACCTGATCCTGACCTGTGGATTGATTTCCCAGCTTCAGCTCAGACCTCTCTCATGACCACAGACTCACCTGATGATCTAGCCTCCTGCTTGAACCTGACTGCCAGGTGCTGCCCTGCCAGACATGGCACTGCCTTCAGCTCCTCGCTCCCCAACCCTCACCGTACCCTGATGCTGCCCTCACAGCCATCAAATAATTGATTAATATGAAGACAATGACAACATTAAGCCTTAAAACACTCATCTTTCTAGAAAGAAAGTTAACTGGGTCTTCTTGCAATGCCCTTTTAAGGATATTTGACACTGATCTAGTCTTGTGAGGTGAGCACGGAGCTCCAGCTCCTATAAAGACCAGGATGAGGATCACCAACAGAAGGGAATCCCTCAAAGCATCAGCCATAGCTCAGCTTCAGTATGAGCTCTGTACTCACAGCCAGAGGACAGCTGACTTTTTCAGCGTCATACATTTATCATGGTAATTTAACTCTAGCATGCCTCTCTACCAGAGGAAAAAAATCCTACCATGTTCCATGTTTCTTCTTATCTCACTAAATAGATTGAGTATCTGAATCATAAATGTGATCTACAGATACGTATTATGGCAAAAATTCAAGATGTTTATGTTCCTGCCAGCGTGTGGGACTAAATAGTATAAAGTCTCTTGTATCTAATTACCAGTCAGATATGCTAATCTATGCTAATATAGTCTATTTGCAGTAAATAAGTTTTTAAATTTATATATTACATATAAGTCTTATTGAAAATAGTATTGCCTTACATGTAAATATACACAGAATGATATAAAATACAGGTTTCTTGTCATGGACTAATTGTTACAGTCTGTTTTCTGAACAAATAAAAATTCTCAAGGCTATTAAAAAGTTAAAATGTCATTATTATATAAAATGCAGTGATACAAAGATACTGATAAATATTTCTACAACTTTACGATTTAAAAGGGCCAGTTCTCTAAGATATCATTCTGAAGGCCAATTTACTAATTTTTTTTCTCTAAATGACAAGAGCTATATCTTAAACTAAGCTGTAAGCACAATAATACACACCATACCTTTGCTGTATAAAATGAAGTACAAGCTATCATGTGCTGAATGCTCTCATAACATCCTGCCTGTCTCCTCTGCAAAGTAGCACTTGGAATTTCTTGAAGGACAGCCAAGCATTTAATGAGGATCTATGAATACAAGGGTTAAAATGAAGTTTGGAGTCTGCAACACACACACAAGCTTGTACCTCTGTACAGCCTATTGTATTTGACGGTGAACTGCAGAAATACTTCAAAATCTAACGGATAGGATGAAGTGCTAGCTCTACAAAAGCTAGTAATAACATTTCCATTGAATTTAACAGTGTCAAGATTTCAACCATAGCCCTTTGGAATAAATGACATGTTCACATAAAATCACAGATACTAAATTACAGATACATGATGGATATTTTTGCTGATTTAATTAACATGAAATCAAAGAATGCTTAAATCAGTGAGATGACATAATAGAGGACTACTTAAAAATATATTGAGCTGGTCAGAATTTTAAATGAAAGAAAAATGTTTCCAGTATGCTTTAAAAATAAGATTTCTTTCCCCATTTTTGTCTCTGACATGAAAAGAACATGCAACTAAATTTTTTTTCCCTTTCATTAGAAAATCTAAAACAGGAGCCATTTCCTGTGGCTAGCTGTGCCTTTACGTGATTTTTTTTTTTTTGTCTTCTAAACACTTCTAAAAACTTCTTAGGGCCCTGAGAAGCCCCAAAAGTCATTTCCTGAGCAGACTTATTTGGGGCCTCCTCTCACATCTGCTGCCCAGTGACCCAGGAGTCCCAATTATGTTCAGACACAAGCCTTCAGTCCCTGCTTGAGCCATGGTATTGGTGTGCTGGTCTTCAGTTTCATCTCCTGGATGGACCTTGGACCTGTGTTGTAGCCTTGTCTCCAGTCTCTGGCTCCAACTCCTGCAGGTCCTGACTTTTTCTCCTGGGTGGACCCTGGGCCAGCCCAATAGCATCATCCTCTCTGGACTTTCAGTGGATCCTCTTGCCAACACCCTGCACTGTCTGCCATGTTCGCATGCTGCTAGTCTGTGCCTTGCCTGCACTGCAGTCACCTCATCCTTCCTCATAGAGTAAACATGCTCTTACTGTTGCTCCCTGACAAAACTACCTAATTATGGGAAAAAAAGTTGCACGTTTCTACTGCATCCTTGCTGAATCTGAAAAACAGCTCTGCTGCTTCAGAAATAGCTAGAAAGGATTCAGGTACTCTGTTTTCAAAGAGAAGGTGCTTACTTCTGGAAAGGAGCGCATGCCTGAAAGCTAAAGACTGCATTATCAAAACATTGAATAGTTTTGGGTTTTTTCTAAAGAAGAAAACTGCATATGAAGCAAATATTCCAAAATATTTGCTTTTCTTTCCTCAAAATGGCCATCTGCAAATACCATTCAAGTAGAAGTTACATTGTAGCTTCTACTACAGTTTAAAAATACCAGCAAATCATCCTGAAGTAACAATCAATATTCTGCAGTTACTTTAGCATATCTGAGGGCAGAATCTGTGCAGCTGACACTGAACATATATGCACTGGGAACACATAAAACTATAAAAGACTTTTCCTTCAGCAGCTACTAAGAACTCAAAGCCTAGATATTTAGCTCTCCCACTGTACGCTCCATTAAAAGTTTAATTTGAATCACTGTAACTGCAGGACTTGGATGCCAGCTGCTGTATCTTAAAATGCTCTCACCTGAACTACTGGCACTGAAGAAATCTTGTGATAAATAATTGGAGCAAGGAGACCATAACATTGTACAACAGACTGCAGGGTGTAACTTGCATCATTCAACCAATTGCTAAGTTCAATTGCCACAGTCATTCTTTCACATTCTGCTAATCTAGCAACCTGCAAAAGAAAAGCACATTTTGATTCAAATATGAATTCTGTTGTCTTAAACCTTTTGAAAGAAGATGTTATTGCAGTTCAAAAAGCAGTGTAAGCAGCAAGATAAAAGTTTAAAAATTAATTACATTGACACCTGTTAGAAGTATATAAACAAATGCAACATTATTCATGACTCTAAAGGAAAAGATTATTCTTGACCAAATTGTGCCCTCTGAACTCATCCATATAAGTTACAAAGCCTGGGTAACAACCTCAACCAGTGTGGAGTGGAAATTTCACATTCTAACCCCTGAGAGCAGGTAAGGGGAGGATAACAATTCCTTCCTTTCCCTTCCAGTTATCTGCTGCAGTCATTGCATGTGGGAGCAGATCCAGTAAAGTCACCGAGTAATTGACTGCTCACATTTTTACAAGACAAATACTTCAGCAAAAAAAGAGTTAAATAGGAATGTAGTAATACAGGAGGCAAAGCTGACTATCCAAACAAAAAAGAAAGTCTTTTATTATCTGTTGTATGGCATTAACATGCCATTACACTGTAAGAAAGTCTGAAAGAAGGTAAAAGAAGCTCAGGATATTAAAACTATGAAACCCTGTTAGAAGTTCAATATTAAGGAAAATATATCTATTAAATAGCAAAATGTTTAGAATAAAAATCCAAGATGCAACTTTGTAGGACAAAAATAACAATTATTATACTTATTTCTTAAATTATAGTCTACCACCACTGAAGTCATGGCAAATCCTTCCTCAGCTGCAATCAGTGGGCTTTGGATTAGGCAATAACTGATTCTGAAACCATCTTCCCACCAGGATAAAAAATAACCAACAGCTATTAAAATACTTCAGAAAGGAAGACCAGATAACTCACAGAAATGAAGTAATCTGTAAATAGGATTAGTACATTGCAACATTTATCTTGCAATGAGGAAATAAAGCTGATCAAAATGTAAAATCAAATCCAGTATATTATTTTAAGCCACACATACTTGTTCCTTATAAAGTATCTCATGGGAACAGATGGAATCACAGAAGAGTGCTCCTTCCATGACATTAATGTCACAGGCAACAAATATATTCCTCAGGAAGAGGTACAAGGTAATAGGAGAAGTCTGAGATACAGTTTCAAAACACAACCTACAAAATAAAAAAGCAAAAGAATGGTAAAAGCATGTTAATAATGATTCAGCTATTGCATGCCTGAAACTGCATTATATTAAAATTCAGTCTTTAATTTTAAAATAATGGACAAAAAGGGTTACTGTAGCTACTTCTGGAAATTACATTTATACATAAAACTGAAAAACATTTTTAAAATTTCTAAATAAAAAAATAAATAAAAGGTATAAGACTTCTTTTCAAATTGTTGTCCACCTTCTGCTGCCTTAAGAAAGCTTTTCCTTAGTTGTTCCATCTAACCCAGTGAAACTTACTTTGAATATTCTTTAAAAACTTGGGATATTACAGCTCATTTATTTTAACTGTTTCCTTTTAAACATTATTTTTCTGTAGTCTGACAATGACTCAGGCAGTTGGGAAGCACATTACTAAGTATTAGTAACAGACTCCTTTTCATCACTGCTGTCTTGTATTACAAGTCTCGAAAGAATCTTTTCTTCTGCCTGCTTTCTTCTTTTTCTTTTTTCTTCCCTGGTAGTAGAGGGGCTTTTGTCTTAGTTCTATATTTTTTGAAATATTTTTGATACAAGAAATATCCTATCATTTCAAAGTATAAGAAATAAATTCCTCCTTCTCCTCGACTGTATTTCCTAAAAGAGACTAAACCTCAAGAAGGAAGATCAAATAGACACATTCACGTATTTGACATTACCAAGATATCAACAGGGCTTCCAGCTGGAAACAAGAGGTTTCCTTTCCTTCCAGCTCCCTCTACTGTCTCTTTAAGCCCTACGTACTTTCCAATCAGTAAAACTGAAACTGCCTTATTTCAGATCTGATACTGCTTAAGCTTGGATATAACCGTCAGAAAAGCAACATCTCTGAAACTGCTTTGCACAACTACTTAAAATTGTCTGTCTCCCTTTGATTTATCTGAAAGTAGCTTCATTCAAATGTTATCTCTAGAGCTGTAAGTACTGGGAAAAAAAAAGGGGGGGGGGAAGAGCTGATTAGGAAAAAAAGATAGATGAAAAACAAGTGGGGAAAAAGGCACAATGGCCAGATTTGCATTGCTACTTTGCTGCCTAGGCCAGGGATAGATATAAAACACCCACAGAGTCATGAAATAAGATGTCTAGCAATGATCTCGCTGCATCAATAATGTTCACAGGCTGCCTGTAAACCCCAAATGCTCTTATGGCACATAACGTCAAGACCCTTGCTGAATTTCTATGCCTGGTATCAGACCCACGGTGGCACCTGAAGGACAGACAGGATACACGCCGGTGGTCTGGCTGAGTCCCAAATAACAAGTACGCTTAGACACATTACTGTCTCCTGTAACAGGATTCAAAGCACACACAAGCCCACACTATCTGCTTGCACCCAAACAGCATTACCATGAGAAAACCATGGGCTCTGGTGCAAGTATGTCAAAACAATATATAGAAAACACTTGCTACAGTATGTGTCTTAGAATAGCTGATTACAGAATCACAGAATCACAGAATCACAAGGGTTGGAAGGGACCTCGAAAGATCATCTAGTCCAACCCCCCCTGCCAAGGCAGGGCCACCTAGAGCACATCACTCAGGAACGTGTCCAGTCGGGTTTTGAATGTCTCCAGAGAAGGAGACTCCACAACCTCTCTGGGCAGCCTGTTCCAGTGCTCTGTCACCCTCACGGTGAAAAAGTTTTTCCTTACATTAACCCGGAACCTCCTATGCTCCAATTTGCACCCATTGCCCCTTGTCCTATCGCTTAGTGAGGCCGAGAAGAGCCTGGCTCCATCTTCCCGACACTCATCCTTAACATATTTATAAACATTGATGAGGTCACCCCTCAGCCTCCTCTTCTCCAAGCTAAAGAGACCCAGCTCCCTCAGCCTTTCCTCATAAGGGAGATGTTCCACTCCCTTGATCATCTTAGTGGCTCTGCGCTGGACTCTCTCTAGCAGTTCCCTGTCCTTCTTGAGCTGAGGGGCCCAGAACTGGACGCAATACTCCAGATGCGGCCTCACCAATGCAGAATAGAGGGGGAGGAGGACCTCCCTCGACCTACTGACCACAGCCCTTCTAATGCACCCCAGGATGCCATTGGCCTTCCTGGCCACCAGGGCACATTGCTGGCTCATGGTCATCCCCCCATCCACCAGGACCCCCAGGTCCCTTTCCCCTACACTGCTCTCCAGCAGGTCAGTCCCCAACTTGTACTGGCACATGGGATTCTTCTTTCCCAGGTGTAAGACCTTACACTTGTCCTTGTTGATTACCAGTTATTCTGTCTGTAAAGCAGAAATGGAAGTATTATGACCAAAATTTTAGGAAATCCCTCTAATATCTATTTCTTGAAACAAAGATCTTTATTTTCTTTATTTATTCTTTAATTCTTCAAACATTCAAGAACTACTAACAGACATGCAAGGAGATTGCTTCTTGTCATTATGGTTTCAAGACTAAGCCAGTCTGTCAAACTAAAACTGAGAGGCTGCAAAACTTTTTCATACCTCCTCCACAAGTTGGCCAAAACTTTTCTAATGAAAGAACTAGTCCAAAAGGAATTCCAAACAAGTGATGATTTGTGTTCAGTTATATTAGATGTTAACTCATTATGAAATTATTAGCAGTTGACTAACATTTTAAACTGTTATTTTTATTACAGTATTTCATGTCTATTATTTCACACAAGTCTCTTTTCACTGGGAATTAATTAAGTTTTTATTTATTTTTTAATTTAGAACTATTGAATTTCAGTGAATCTACCCATGAAGTTTCAAGCTGGGCTTTGTGTTCATGAAAAACCTATACTATTATGGTTGAACATTTGACATTTATTTCTAAATTAATTAATTTTAAATATCTATTCTAAAGCACATTAGTATATTCAAATATTATTGGCAGATTTATATAGTCACCTCAAAACAAAATTAGCAAGCATTTATACATTTTGGGTCATGTTCTTGACAAAATTTTCACAATTTCTGAACTTTACTGCTTTCTTAATGGGAAAGTCAAGAACCCAGTGCATATTATATATCTTGCATATGAAAATGTATCACACAGAATTAATAGTCACTTTATAAATGTTTGCTGATTATCCTAAGAAAACAATCATTATAAAGAATTAGGTGTGTAAACGTTAGCAGTTCCATATATAACAAAAATCCTCTGCTAATTATAAAACTATATTTTTATAACACATTTAACACCTTTTTTTCTTCAGAATGTTTTTCATCTCTCAAGTCTGAACAAAATTTCACCACCTGGTACTCTTAAAATAAAATGTGCATATCTATAATTAACTATTATTTTAATGTTGGTTTTGCCAGTTACCTGTTCTCAGATACAGTCAAATTACTACTTGCAGAAATAACACCTGCATTGGCAGGCAGTGGAGAAGAATTTGAAACAAAATAATTCCACATTGGTGAAAATGCTTCTCTGGCTAATGTATAGTTGCCAGTCTGATAGGCTACCTACAAAAAAAAAATAATATTTAGCAAGTTTCCATGTTCATCAAATAACTGAATTTAATATGATTATAGTATAAAGAAAGGTTTTAAAACTCCCTCCCAACATGTAAATTTACAATTTCTGTAAGAATATTCTGACATCTTTGAGTAAAACACACGTGGTAGTAATCTGATTCTACCAATATTAGTTTGCCTTCAGAATTAGCATCAGATAAGGTAAAAGAGTTTCTTGACTGTTAACCAAGGATCTAACAGTCCTTTGTGGAATACTTCACAGATATTGTGCTGCAGGTTTTGAAGGCATGTTATTTCATCTAAACTCATTTTACTTTTGTTAATACTGCAGAATGCCCTGCTGCTCTGGATAATGGGATGTAAACGGAGCCACACAGGTAGGCATAAAATCACGTGGATACCTCTTACTCTGGAATATTTTAGGAAATCTTCTAACTGTTCCCCATGATAAGGCTAGACAATTTCACTTTTCTCAATTCCATGATTTGTTTTAAATTTTCTTTATTAAGAAAATGTGATAAAAGTCTGACAGAGCCTTTGTGGTCTTCCACAAGACGCTACAAAAATAATTTCAATATGAAAATTGTTGGATTTGATCGCTGGTAAGTTCAATCACATTTTTCATCCCATACTGTAATGACTAATAAGATGAGTTCTAGCACTTGGTCTCAATCACAAAAACGAAAAATAAATTATAAAAAAGAAGAAAGTTAAATGCAGACTGAAAAAAGGGAACAGGGAAAAGGCAGCTAGTTGAGAAACATCTTTCCCCTTAAACTAGAATTTCCAATAATTTTGAATTAAGAACTGAGTTATTCAAATATACCATTTGTTATGTTAAAAAAGTTATTTGTGCTTATCAAGCTTTTGGCAAGAAAGTTTGGAGCTTTTACCAGAAGAAGTTTTCAAGCTACCAGTGAAAACAAATAATTACAACCAAATTAAATTCTGTGTTTATTATCAAAGACTCTAACCCTACCTGAGTTAGATAGGCTCGAACAGTAGTAGCAGAAAGAGGTGGATAAGCAAGGATCGGCTTAGTTGTTTCCCCAATGGCATCACCAATAAGTTTTCCATCAGAAGAATATGCTGCAACTGCAAATATGTATGTCTCATTGGGATCTAAGCCTTGTATTTCCAAGAGGCTTTTCCCATCAGCTGGTATCTATCAATAAAAATATTTTCTAGTTACATCCACGGTACATATCAAAAATAAATCTCAAATTCTAAACTTCTATTGTTAAATTATTTCATGGTCTTGTATACAATCAAAGTACAACCTAGATTAACAGACATGTCATGTTTTCACATAATATTACGTTCTTGAAGACAATGAGAAAACAATGAAATAGCAGAGGAAAAAAGTATCTGTTTTTTCTGGAATGCAGTTGAGCATACAGAGCACATAACCTAAGAGAACAGTTAAGTGCCAGAGCCTGGCACTTTTTATCCATTTGCACATTCTCACTGTGAGTGTGCATGCTTGCAGTCATTGAGTTGGAAACATTCTAGTCCTGAGCTATGCTTCCAGAGAAAGAGCATATGGCTCTCCTCCATACATGCCACATGCATGTGTTAGATATAGGCAGACGATGTCTCAGGCCCTTTCAGCACCATTAACAGGACTTTGAAGTTTGTGAAACAAACAACATATTTTCTTCATTTTTCCTTCAAGTAATTGTCCGCCTGCACTTAAACATCAAGGCTCATTCCTAACAGGCTTTTCTACCTTCCTGCCCCCCAGAACCAGGACAACTTACACAAAGAAATGTTTTAGGGTCTTGAAACAACAAACTGACACAGTGATTGAAGCACAACATGAGAAATGAGAGCATCATAATGCAGCATCAACACGGTGCTCTTATTCAAATACCATCTGGCCTTCATAAGGAGGCCTCTGAACAACAGAAATCCCTTCAAATCCTGGGGCTGAATCCTGAACCATCAGACCAGAAATACATGTAAGAATAAGTCTGCAGTATCCCTTTAGAGTAAGCTTTTCTCATGTTGATAAGTTGATAGATCATTCCACCACCAAGAATTGTAAACTTTTCCATGGAGCAGGCAGACAGTGACTTTGCAGATAAGCATTTTGCAAAAGCATATCCTAAAGCAACCAGAAGTTCCATTGCTGAGGTGTACAGTTAACCTCAGGTTAACCTCTCTGCACCATACTGAAACTAGCTCACTGGACATCACAGGAAGGTTCTCTGGATTTGATAATAAGAATACCAAGAATAGCACCAAAGCCTCTATTGCCAGTAGCTACACACACCTTCTCTTTTATACACCTTCCTTTTTGGGAAGGAGATAGTGGGAACAGGTGCAAAGGGAAAGATTTTGTCACCAAAAACAAGTCCATCAGTGTACAGAACTTGCACATAAACCAGTGAAGCTTAAAACATTGGGCAAAAGAGGTTGAAATCATTCTTCTGTCACAATGCAAAACAGAGACCCATCCTGCAAAGAACAGAACTCTTAATGAAGAAGATTTCCAGATATAAAAATGATTACTCAGGTCTGAGGCTATAGAAAAGTTTGCTGAAGGGGATGTGCTAAAGCTTTTTTGTCCCCTTCTTGGATGGATCAGGGTCCTCATTCAGGTGGACAATGCAATAGCATGCATAAGTGAGTGAAAAACTAAATTTTTCCCAGTCTCTGCAGGAACATCAGAGTGTGATCAAAAGGAAAAAAAACCTACACTAACACAAAACAAAAAAATCCAGAACAAATTCAGGAAATAAAAAATTAAAATTTTAATGAAGAAATAACATGAAAGAGTACAGACAACATCAGTCATAAGTAATCAACTATGTGTGGGATAATTTGTCATACCACATGTCCACAGCATGGAAAGGAAAGATCGTGAGCCTATAAGTCAGTCATGTCTGAACACGAAGGTTATTGAAGGAGTTGTATCATCAGGTTGCCAGAATTATGTAAAGTAAAATCTTGCTAAGAAGAAATAGCTGATAGATGTTATACAATTAAGAAAAATATTAGATTTTATATCTGTTTAGAATTTCTCTTTTTTGAATCCCTGGAAAGGTTAGTGTCTGTGGCACACTCTGTAAATACATCATATGCTTTCTTCTGTATTTCTTAGATGTCACTCAAAAAACAGAGTAATAACAGAAGGGACAACGATTTGTCTAACCTGAAGCTTTTGAATCATTTAATTCATTATTCAAAAAAGGTTCCTAGAACTTTTTGGGGGTTTTGGTATGCCTTCAGCCTAGCAAAATTTCAGTTGTTTAAAATAAAGGTCAAAATGTTTGTCAAAAGGTTGGCCAGTTACCTGATTAAAAAAAGATGTCAAATGTATCAGATGTATACATTTAGAAAGTTAGGTTTTTCTAAAGGAAGAGAGAATAACCTAAAGGAGTTTTACTTCTGTCTTACCTCTTCTCCTGCATTTGGAAGTTTATTGTTATTTAACCGTACTTTCATATTACTTCCTTCTGCTACAGAGCCCAAAATACAGTACCATGAAACCTGTGAAGTAAATAAGAACAAAAGGAGTTGATATTATTTCCAACTTCTGCCTCATGTCGAACATACTACTTTTGCGAAAACAGTCTCTGAAAAAAAAACTTAGTTATAAAAATGTATAGTTAAATTGTACTAGAAACATTCATCAATTGATTTAGCTGGAGAACTAGATATACTGCAATGGCAATAAAAGGAGATGACTCCCCATTGTCCCATCTCCTGCCTTGAGCTACCCTATACTTCAAACCTAACCCAAAATATAAACTGTGTAGGTCATCCTGTAGATTTAAAGTCATCTAGATCCCTTATTTGATCCTTGCAGTGCTATTCTTCTAAAGTTGACATCAGGTTCTGATTCAGCAAATGGCTTGAGGACAGATCCTTAAAAGCAGACAACAGAAATGCAGATATGACGTAATGCAGTGATATTTTCTAAAGAAACTATGTTCTTAGTTCCCATGGAAATCAATGTTATTTTAATGCCATCGAGCTGCTAATAATCTCACTGGGCATATCATCTACACTTTTCAATGTATTTAACCAAGGAAAAATGTGAGCGTGCATTCCTGGATCAGTGCTAAGTCATGTCCAGTGAAATCAAACATGGAAAGTGATTTTGATTTTATCTCTGCAGAACTGAGCAGACAGATTTCAGTAAGTTATGCATCTGATGAAGTTCTTTTGCATTAAACTACTTCTACTAAAAGCTGTTCTAGGTCTATTTACTTTCAATAGACATTTAAATAGACCTGAGGTTTGGCAGATGTGGTCATTTTTCAACATATCAAAATTCTGTACAGCTAAAATAGCATTTTTCTTGTAATAGACATGATTTGTCTTGCAATGAATCCTGACTGGTTTTCAGGAGGAGATAATGAAATAGATTATTTCCACTAAATGAGCAACTTTAAGATCAGGAAATTTTAGAGATACTTTGACTTCTAGTATAGTAGCTATATATGTCTAATTAAATCCTAAGTATCTATTTCCAGTTAATAAGTTCTTCATAAAACATGTATTTCGTGTCTGCTCAACAGCTATGTGTATCTTTAGAAAAAAATATTCTTCTAGAATATCTGGGCTCAAATTATAAAAATAATAATCATATTGCACCATCTGGTGGCCCAATATGTTACATTCACTCTCCTGTATTGAACAAAATGAAGTATTAATACTAAAACAGATGAACTACTGGACATTAAAGAATTTTATTTATTTATTATGTTCATTAGGGATAAAAAGGAAGAACTTTTCCCTAATTAATTTCTTTGAAATTCACTAATCAAACTGCAATAAAACTGCAAGTTATAGAAGAACTGTTCACAGAAACACTCTTACCACTATTAATAAGATTTGAGTTTGTACTGGTTTTATACACACTGCTCTTTTGCAGAAGCTTGCAAAATTGCTATGAAAAATTTCTCCCTCATGAAAGCTGCAGCTAGAGGATTTTTCATACTTCAGTCTGTTTGAACCCTTTCTGGACATATGAAGGAGCAAAAGGTGATTTGGAACACCCAGCATGGATTTACAAAGAGCAAATCATGGCTGATCACTGTGATTCACCTCTGTGACAAAATTATTTCATTTGCAGAGAAGGGGAGAGGAGTAGATTCCATTTACCTTGATTTTAGCAAGGCATTTTTTTTTACACTGTCTCCCAATATTCCTATATCCAAGTTAGGATGTTACAGTATGGGAGTGTTAATAAAAAGGAAGTTGTGGTGAGTTGGGGGTCGACCTCTTGTCGCATATAAGTAGTGACAGGACAAGGGGAAACGGCTGTGCCAGGGGAGGTTTAGGTTGGAGATTAGGAGAAATTTCTCGGAAAGAGTGGTCAGGCATTGGAACAGGTTGCCCAGGGAGGTGGTGGAGTCACCGTCCCTGGGGGTGTTTAAGGAAAGGTTGGATCTGGTACTTAGGGACATAGTTTAGTAGGTAATATAGGTGATAGGGCGACGGTTGGACTAGATGATCCTTGAGGTCTCTTCCAACCTTAATGATCCCATGATTCTAAATAAATAGTAAAACAATGGTTGGAAGGTCAGACTCAGAGAGTAGTTGTTAATGATTTGTACTCTACCTGGAGGGTGGTAACAAGTGGAGTGCTACAGGGAACTATCCTGGGACCTCTCCTGTTTAATACCTTTAGTGAAGACCTGAGGAAAATAGTGAGCACACACTCACCAGGCTGGCAGATGATGCCAAATTGAGGGAAACGGTTGATACCATTGAGGGCAGGATTGCTATTCAGAGGTACCTAGGGAGCCTGGAGGAATGGGCCAACAGAAACCACATGAAATTTAGCAAATGCAAAGTCTTGCACCTGGGAAGAATGAACCCCTCACAAGGACACAGGCTGGGTACCGATGGGCTGGGGAGCAGTGCTAAAAGGATCTGGGGGTCATGTTAAGACAGCAAGCTGAACATGAATGAGCACTGTGTCATGGCAGCAAAGCAGCCGAAAAGCATCTTGAACTGTATTAACAGATGCAGTGAGGAGATTGAGGAGCATATCTCACTCTGCTCAGCACTCATTATACTACATCTAGATACTATGGCCAGTTCCCTCCTGCCTCCCATCATCGTAACAAGAAACGTCTAACAACAAGTGATTACTGTAATTGTTCGGCAGAGGACCACCAAGATGGTTGGGAGCTGGAGCACTAGCCCTGCAAGAAGAGGCTGAGCTGGGCTTATGCATCCTGGAGAAAAGGTTGCTTCAGAGGACCTACCCAGAGCCCTTGAGTGCCTGCAAGCAAGTGATGCAAAAGATGTAGTCAGGCTTTTCACAGTAGTGCATGGCAGGAGGATGAAAAATAATAGACCTAAACTGAAGCAAGAGAGATTCCAGTGGCACAAAGGAAAAAAGTTTTCCCCATAACAGGTTGCCTTGTTGGAAGAGGTTGGCCAGAGAAGCTCTTCAGTCTCCACCCCTGGAGGTTTTCAGAACTGACTGGATAAAGCCCTGAGCAACCTGGTCTTATCTCACAGCTCACCCTACTTTGAGCAGAGGGTTGGACTAGAGACGTCTCATAAAATCCCTTATGATCTGAGTAGTTCTGTGTTTCTACATGTTCAACAGAAGGTAGATTTTTCCACGTGAACTATGGCATTTCAGCACTTCATTAACAGAGTCCTCAGTGTGGTACTTTCTTGCATCACATGATGCAATAACCTTGCATCTCTTCAGAGGGTAACTTGGAGTATGTCAGTCCCTAAGTGAGAGCATGAGCTTTTGACAGCTAGAATAAATAAGTATTATACGACAGAAATACCAAGGAACATGATGCATAAGATGAAGAAAGTTTCACGCAAATGTGAAGATCAAAACAGTGAGTCACAATTGACTCACAGGGGAAAAAAAGGGGTATTTAATTAAGTCAGAATAACATAATCTTCTCAAGAACAGAGAAAACAGTGATGGTATAGCACTCTTGAAAAAACTTTTGCTCTCTTGTGCATTGTTTAATTATTTCTTACACAGTCATCATGAAAAGCATTACCTGAGTATCTGAAGAGAATGGGGCTGGTTTAAATGTCATGGAGCAATGTGATCTAGAAAGTAATAGAGGAGGAGGAGGAGTCCTGCTTTTTTTCTTGCTGCTCATAGCTTCTTTGAGACTGTGATAGAATGCACTTTGTTCAGCTTCAACTTGCTCAATTAAAGTTAGTGCTTCCTAAGATTTAAATTAAAACAAAAGGGAAGAACTATTAAAACATAACAATCACACAGATTTAACACTTGCAAATGGTTTTCAAAATGATCTTATAAAAATTCACTGCTACATAGAAAACTTTTTATAGATTTTCTTGTCATCTTACATCCTAAATTAGGATGAATGGTAATGTGTGTAAACCTTACATATGCAGATTAATTTTATCATGTACAATAAAGGGAATGCAGGGTTGCACATGAAAGAAGCCGGGCTGAGGCATATCCAATTTTGGAAGAACCTATAGGAAAGAAGAGTGATCACAAATAGTGTTGATGAGCAATTAGTGGCAACCAGTGATTAGCTCCAAGAAACAAAAAAAATGTATCAGCTCCTATTTAGCAGGGAGATGGAGACCTAATTTGCAGGATTTCTGAAGGAGCTGTGGAAGTGGTCAGATCGATTTTCTGTACTCCAGAATTAGAGAGAAGAAATAAAGAAAATGGAGAAGAATGCAGGCCTGGAAAAAGTAGGGCTAAGCCACTTCCCTTGGTTAACTGGAGAGGGCACTCCTATAATCTTGCACCTTAACAGTTCCTTGTTTCTGTACTCATACATTTATAAGGCTATAGGAACCATACTGGGTCAGATCACACATTGAATAAGCCTTGTATCTCATGTCCAAAAATGACCAAAAACTAGTCACAGATTTATAGTGAAACGAGATAAGATTTAATACACCCTTAATCACACCACACAGCTAGCATTTGCACAGCCCTCACTTCACCCCATTCCCTCCCCCTTTAGATTAGAGTTGCATTCACCCTATTGAGAAAAGTTTAAGGAAGAATATAAGATAAAGAACAAGATATGGAGTGATTCTTTCCCTCACACAACCATTCAATTTTGCAATCAGTAATTAGATACTTCTTTATGGTAAGCTGTACTATGACACAATTTTTAATTAAAAGAATCACAGACTCATTCTTCTCTGAGGACCTCTTTCTTATTAGTGCAAGGATGGAACTGCTCCCAGGTTGGATAACGGTAGTGTTGTGACTGAGAGTGGTACCGTGTGACCTGTATTTTGTTAATTGTAGATCTTGGAAGATAATAAATGTGGCACTGTTGCAAGAGGAGAAAGAATAATCTCATGGTTGAGGAAGGCTCTGCCACAAACTTGCACTGTGGTATTAGCTTAATCACATTAGAATCATAAAATCCCTAAGGTTGGAAAGGACCTCCAAGATCATCAAGTCCAGTCATCAACCTAACACCACCATGCCTACTAAACCATGTCCTGGAGTGCCAAGTCTACACATTTTTTTAATGTCTCCAGGGACGGTGATTCAAGCACCTTTCTGGGCAGTCTGTTCCAATAGACATTAATTCAACCTTACAGCTGGCCAACAAGAACTATGAGTGTACCGAATTCCATAAACACTTGGATGTCCGACTAGGTATATAGGACAGAAGGAAGAATGAAACGACTGTGAGAGAAATAAAAAATGAAGGGTACACAGTAGCTCAAGTAGTTAAGCAGTATGATGTAGATGAGTATACACATATGACTCGGAAGCTTTTATACCTGCCTGGTGGTTTACTGCATGAGAAAATGTTTCTCAAAAAAACCCCTGCTTTCCTATTTTGCGGTGTAATAAGAACGGACTTATATCGTACTGTGCTGAGTACAGCAGAAAAGACCAGAAGATATGAGTAATTCTATATAGACCTCTTGGATGCTCTATGACACAAAAGGCAAAATCCTCTACACAGAAGCATGAAAATAGGTGTATGGATTTGCTGTTCATTAAGTGAGTACCATCCACCTCAAGGATGAAAATTAATTGAGCATATAATTACATATTTCATCACAGTACAAATATCAAAGAAGAGCATACTAAGTTTGTACAGGCAAAGTTAATTCTGACATATTCTGACAACTGGCTGCAAATGTATTACATACATTCTTTTACCTACATCTTTCTCTGTGAAAAGTGCACAGAAGTGAAATATAGTGAAGGTCAGTATAAGGCCTTTTGAAATGTTTGTTTGTGATAACCACATATTTCTTGGGAATTGCTTGCATGTCCAGAGAAGGGCAACGAAACTGGTGAAGGGGCTGGAGCACAGGTCTTATGAGGAGCGGCTGAGGGAACTGGGGTTGTTCAGCCTGGAGAAGAGGAGGCTCAGGGAAGACCTTATTGCCCTCTACAACTACCTGAAAGGAAGTTGTGGTGAGCTGGAGGTCGGCCTCTTCTTGCAGATAACCAGTGACAGGACTAGGGGGAACGGCTGCAAGTTGCACCAGGGGAGGTTCAGGTTGGAGTTGAGGAGAAATTTCTTCTCGGAAAGGGTGGTCGGGCATTGGAACAGGTTGCCCAGGGAGGTGGTGGAGTCACCATCCCTGCAGGTGTTTAAAGAAAGGTTGGATGTGGTACTTAGGGACATGGTTTAGTGGGTAATAGGTGGTGGGGGGATGGTTGGACTAGGTGATCCTTGAGGTCTCTTCCAACCTTAATGATTCTATGATTTTTCACTGGCGACTACAGTTACAACTTTTATACCAGATCACTACATCTTACATTCATAAATGCCATATATTTTACCAATATACGAGAGAGAGTTTTAGTGTGTCTTTTCTCATCCAGTTTCTGCATTCTTCTGACATAAAAGATATATGTGTTAATTATCATGCTTCCAAATTTGTAGCATTCAGAAGAAAAACACTTTTTAGTAACTCCTTCTTTAAAATATCTCTTACTACATTATATACCACGAATTGCAGACTCTGTTATGTGATACAGGCTATAAAGATATTTTATCCCCTACTGATGAGAAGGCAATTTTCATGAACAGATGCTGGTACAAGCTCAATGGAAGGACTCCAGTTGACTTCAAAAGATTTCGAGATGATCCCATGAAGAATCTACTTTTAGCTTCAACAAATTCCAAAATCTCCAACTTCAAAAGTGTTTGTTTAATAAGAATAAAATAAATTTCATGTAATTTTCACTAGCCAAAGTAACCTAAGAACTTACAGATCGTGGAGAAAGAAGGATATTGAATGTTGCAATGGAAAAAAGGAAACCTGGATGACATTTTTGCAAGGCACAAATTTATAAATGCAAAGTCTTGGTGATTAAGTGTAGAAAGAAAGATCATATCTTCTTTCAGGTTTCTTCTGTGCACAAAATCTGGGGATGTGCTCTTTTCTTGTTTTAAGTCGCTTCAGTCTTTGATCATAATTAAACTTCCCAGGGAAAATCTGACAATGGAAGTTAAAAACACTGAATGTCTGTCCCTCACGTTCCTTCCACTTTTCTTCGATTGGAAAGAAGGAGTAATCTAAGTGTTAATTAAACAGAACATGAAAAACCGTGATAAAGAATTTCTACCATAAGATTTTTTTTTACTACCTCCAGTAGCTGCCTTTGGGAAGAAGTGGTTAATTCTTTAGGGAACTTCTGTGCAGCCTTTTGCATCAAAAAGATAGCTCTGGACAGCTTATTCTTTTTTATTTTTCTCATTATAAGGGCTTCTGTAAAATAGATATTTTAAGACATTTATAAAACAGCAGCAATAACTTATCATACTTCTAGAATCTTAATTAATAAGCCTTACCTGTTAAATACTGGAAATCTGTAATATTCTTCGCATGATACTTGCTAGACTTAAGACTTCTGTCATCCTTTTGAGCACCTGTATGGGAAGGATATCCTGAGTTAGTCATTCTGATAAGGCTGTTGAGAAAATTTCAGTGGTTAATACATAGTTTTGTAGCAAAGCTTTGCTCCATCTCATATTCTTTCCTTTGGTTCAAGGAGAATTTCTTGGACTGATCATGCCACTGAAAATATTCCACCCTTATGGTCTAACATCTTTAGCAGTTAAACTAACATCACAGGAAAAGAGGGATCTTGTTTGATCACAGGGAGCAGTGCACAGGGGAGGTCTGCAGTGTCAAACTAATCCTAGTTTTTAATTAAAAAAAAAAAACACAACCAATAGGAGAACGAATAGAGTTTTTTCAGAAGGCATTTGGCAAGAGTGGGATATCTGCTGACTGGGAGGAGATAAGAGCAACTTCACAGCAGAAATTCAGATTACAAAGAGCACTGAATAAAATACTCAAGTCATTTCTCTAGAAAGAAAATTAGCAATACAGAAAAAAATTTCTGCAGAGCATCCCCTAGTTCTCCATTACTGACACTGTAACAGTAAATATTATAACTGAAATACCACAACAAACTGTCTACAAATCAAATCCAGCAGCTGTTGGTGAAGTTTACCTCCCATTGGTTGAGTAGAGGTTAGAGACTTGTATCACATGGTGAATCTAAATTATGCAAATTCAGTACATTATTTCTGTCTGTACATGGCATACAAACTGCCCAACATCAGCTCCTCTTCGGAAAGCAGATACTCCTTTATTTCTTAGTATCACAAAACATATTAACAGAGGACTCTAATAAAGCTATGAAAATCATTTAGCTCTACTGAAACCTACCTTGTGCCATTTTAAGAAGTTTCACAGCCACTCGATGTTGGGCCTGAATGAGCTCCAAGTGTAAATCCATAACAAGACCATTACCTGTTTCTGACTTTTCATTACCACATCCCCAAACAGAACTCAAATTCTGATCATTTGAGTTCACCTAATAAATAGGAAGAGGCAATTAAGGAAACACAAACTTGTATTGCTTAGCTTACCGCATTTATCTTGACATTGATATTATTATTTCAGTAAATTTACAAACACTGAAATTTTTAAGATCTGTGTAGTCATTCAAGAAAGCAGGGAAAAAAGAAGAATGACTAGACAGAGAAAGCACGGATAATGGACACAAAAAACCCTAGATAAAATCTGAGAATGAACAGGAAACTGGATTAATAATAAATATGAAACCGCAGAAAAACTTGTTTTATTGTGTTACCAGTCCACAAAACAAAGTTCATATTGGTGTAGAATGGTATTTAGAAAGCCTGAACTCCTCTCAACAGCAAAAATTTTAATAATAAACAGTTGCAAGCAATAAATATGAAAAGTATTTCTGCTTTTATTTTATAGAAGAGAGCTATAAATTATAATTATTTCCAAAACAAAATGGAAAAAGAAAACCTGAAAGAGTTTATAGTTTCTTATTGAGAGAGAAAAATGCTATTTCTACTACACAGAGATTTATGCAGCAGGAAGATGAGGTACAGTTGATAATGCTAAGATTTCTAAGTATGAAGAAAATGAGTTTTGTGTCATCAAAATCCAATATATTATTTATAAATTTTGTTTCAGCGTAGCTTTTTGTGGACTTTACCTTTGTACAGCAGCTGTCAAATATCCACTTTCCATCTGGTGGAAGGGTCAATAAGCGAGATGTGTTCATTCCATTAATTGCTTTTTCAAGATTTTCATAAGCAATTTGTAATTGTTCTGTAGGACTTTTCTGAAATGAAAACACATAGAAACACATTTTATTAGATAAGAGCATTAAAAGCTATAATATGGACTATCAAAAGTCAAGTGCTATTATTTTTAGCTGTTGCAGTTTAAACTCTATCCAATAATCTTTACATAGGCATTGCTCCTCATGCTTTCATATACTAATATCAGTATTTTAAATTTCAAGGAATTTTAATTAATTGAAGACTGATTTTTCTTTGGCTCTCAAAAGAAATTACTAACTCAAAGAGTTAGCTTATAGCAGAATGAAACTGAACTTAAGAGAACTTAAGTTGACACAGTATTTTTCACACGCAGTTTTTCAGCCTTCCATTAGATGCTGTTAAGAAAACATTGATTTTTCAGAAAACATTTTTAAGCAGACTGTCACTGAATTAAAGCTTCTCCATGTGTGTAAGCATTAAGACATATTGTTGACAAAATTCCTGAATGCTCAGACTAATGTATGTCGTTCATTCTTAATGTGTTTTATTAAGTAATTTTGAACTGCTTAATCGGACACTTCTGCAAAGTGCTGAGCACTGAACACGTGAAAAAAGCAAGGACACTCGGGATGTTCCATCTATTCCACATCACCCTTACAAAAACTAACAAGCAAAAGCACAACCCAAAATATTTCCCTAAATGAAGTAAGGACTGCAGTTACTATGATCTTTAAAAAATGCAGTCTTACACAATTTAAAGCTGATACTATACATTGGCACAAAAAGAGTGTACAGTGGATATCAGTATAATCACTCTGCAGAAAAAGTTTCAGATAAAACATCTTCCATATAACAGATTACTATAAAAGACTACAGGAAAAAATTCAGATCTTATTTCATTTGAAAAAATGCCCTTGCTTTTTTCCCTTGTAGTAGCATGGTTGTATGAAACATTTCAGTTTTATACATCGAAATATAAAATTGTACAAAAAGCTTCAAGCAGAAGTATTTTTATGATATTCAAAATCGCTGTATTAATGAAAACAAACTAGACGTTACCATCAGTATTTCAGGAATATCACCAGTTTCATCTTGCGAGAGAGAGTCACTCCTTTTTTCTTTTTATAGGAAGAAAATCAGAAATTGAAAATGAAATATACTCAGAAAATTTTAGTACCATTTGATTAGCTCTACTACTAACTTAAAAGTCTGGCAATAATACTTCAGTACTTGACTACGAGAGGTAATGATATTGTTTCTTGAAAAGCTTTTCAGGGTTTAAACACAACAGTTACGTATGTACAGTTACACTAATTCAATATATGATGATCCAATAATTTAGTAGTTTTAAATATATATAGTACACTATATTTCATACCAACATTATATCCAACCAATGAAACTTGGACTCATTTTGTAGTTCATCACATGGTTGTAGCATTCATATCAATTTTCCATTTTTAAATCAATTCAAATCTATTCTTATCTAATTCACAGAGGGTTTAATGCTAATTTAACTTACAGGAAGATTTCATGTACATGAGGTCATATTTTTATGATATATACTATTTCAATTTAATATTTATTGAAAGGGTATTATCACCCTTTTAATGTTCATATGGATTATTTACATTATTTTCTTTTATAAATAATGCAACCATAATTGTGTTTTCCTTTCCAAAATGAGAGGAAATCAGCCAAAACAAGAGGAAGCAGTTGCTGTGTTCTTGTTTACAGCCCTCTAGCCTGTCAAAAATTTATTTCTTCACCAAAATAAAATAATTTTTTGCCCTTTCAGAGGGACAGCCTTCTAGCCACTCCTGTACTCCTTATGCCACTTCTGCTTGTTTCTTTCTTTCTCATAAATACAAAAATCTATATTCACTCAGCATTCATTCAGTAAAAAGACTCATCCCAGTATAAATACGTGCTTGACTGGCTATTTATCAGCGTGTTCTGAACAATGGCTCCTATTTATTCAGGTTTTTTCCCACCAAATAGACATAGTTAAACTGAATGAAAAAGAATAGCAGTGATGCTACAAAGAGAAGTCCTCCAACCTTTATCAGAATGGTCTAATTTTCAGAACATTCACAGAAAATACCTACTCTACTTTATAGTGGAATAGTACTGTTCCAAGATTTTCTTACTTTCAAAAAATGCAAAAGGTATTGTCATTCTCTTCTGCTCCTAGATATGCTCTAAAAGGGTTCTGAAAATCTATTCTTTAGCTACTGCAAAACAATTATGAGAAATATGATTCATATTCTGAGATCCAACATGCACAGCAGCAGAGAACTTTTAAATGTCTAGATACCCTTATGTTACAGGTCAGGTTTTGTAATGAAATTTATTTAATGTAGATTGGATTATAATCACAATAATGTCAGCCAAGGTCAATTTCAAAGACAATTGAATTCCTGTACAAAAATCAAGACTTGTGTAGACAAGAGATCCAAATTAATAGTCCAATAAGAGCAAAAGCTTCAGTATGACCTCAATATTTTCCTCTTCTGTTTGGCCTGTCACTAATCAACCAGCACTTCAATGCTCCAAATGAGCCCCAGCACACACTGTCTTCTGCCTAGCCGATAGAAAACGTATGAGTGAACCAAGGTTACTCTGAAGGGGCCAAGAGACATGTAGATCTGTGGGGAGGATGAGTCATAAGAGACGTGTTTCAAAACGTACACTTCAGTAGAACAGGAAATGCAAGGAAATAAGGTATAAATCCTTTTAAAAACAGGTTTCATTAACTTTGATTATGGACAAAAAACTACTCTCAACAATCTCTTTACAACAATTTTTTAATATGTTTATTTGCCAGAGTTTTCAACTCAGAAAAGCTTCAACCTTTAAAGTAATTCCTAAAAGACAACTACATTTTCGTTGGAAGCTTTACCTGCTTTTTTCTCAGATTCACTTATAGAATCAGCTACATTTTCCAATATTCCAGTTAGATGTAAGGTTACCTCTGCGAGCATTACAACATTTGTGTCTGCTATGCTGCTCTTCTGAATTACTTCATTTATTATCCAGAGTACATGAACCCACTAAAAATGGTGAAGAGAAAAGCAAAAAAAACAGGACAGAGTTAAAACAAATTTTAGGAAGATAATTATGTATTACAGAGGCAGATAGGATTTTGCACTCAAAATCATTTAAAAAGGCTCAAAATCCTGGACAAAACTCACAACATTTCTCAGATTTTACATTTTTTTTGAATGCTACCAAACTAAGATGTTGAATTTTTGCTGCTCTGAAGCCCCTATTTTTTCAGAGAACAGACTTGTTTTAATTTAGAATATTATTATTTCTTACTATTTTAGAAAGGTTATTTATGTTTTACAGACACAACTTTTAGACTGTGTCATATAGCCTGGTAAGCCTTACAGCAGATGTGATCATTTGCCTCTCATTTATCCCCATAACTTCCCACTTCAGAGAGACCTGAATGCACCTGTTGTACACACAGAGGAAAGTAACTGTACATCACCTTCTGGTGAAGCTCTCAATGATTTTATTATAGGGATCAGGGCCACAAAATTACCTCCTCCAGAAACTGTTTGGTCAGCATCAACTGGCAGCCCAGAGAAACTAGTGTAAATTATCCTTCACAAGACTGCATTTCACTAAGAACCTTTCAGTTTCAGGAAAATTTCAAGATAAGGCAGTGACGCTATCCAGTGGGCAAAATTTTGTTGACTCTTATGTCCCTTCTCCCAGGCTGAAAGGTTTTTGCCACTTTCTTCAATTGATCTAGGGAACTTTCTTGAACGATTTTCAACTTTCTTAAAATATTTTCCACGACAACACACCAAATGCTTCTTACATTGTGCCAAAATGCTTGCACTATTTTAGCACCTATCATGGCCCACTGGCAGAGAATGGCTTACTTTACCAGGAAAAGGCTAAGAAATATTTTGATACTGGCATAAGAGAGTACAATCTGTTCAAACTGTATATACAATTCACATTTTCAGTGAAGATTTATCTGCATTTTACCATAAGAAAATGTACTTAGATTGGAGATCCATATTTTATCTTGGCTTTGCTATAACAGACAGCACTCATTAAGAGAAATACATTATAATAAGGAGTACTTGGTAAGCTTTGGATTTGTGGATATATTTTAAGTAGTCATTTCCACTCATTTGGATTCGCTGAAGTCCCGATTTGCACTTCTGCCACAAAAACGTTATTACATCAACAAGTATTTCTTTGTCAGGTTGGATATTCTGGAAAGAAAAAGAAACCACAGTTGTAGAAACAGATATGCATATACAGTACATAAACACTCTCAAAATCTTTCAGGAAGTAAATAAACCATTTAACTTTCTGACAAGGGACAATAATACTTTGAAAGCTTAAGAAATATTTTTTTAAAAATTAGTATCTGGTAGACTACCTGAGCTTTTTTTCTCCCAACAATACAAGTGGTTTTACTGGAGTTTTTTTTTAATTTCATTTTTTATTTTCAAGCTCTTAAAAGTAACAAACAAGGAAAGCAGTGAGATGAAAATTACATGGGAGAGACAAGCAAATTAACTAACTGTGAAATGTTATAATAGTCAATACATTCTGGGGAAACTAAGCAATGTAATTTCACAGTTATGTTAACTTAGGGATTTTTTTAATGACAGTATTTAAATATTTGCAGAAGAACTAAAATAGCAGGTTTCATTTTGCATTGACAGTGTACTTCCACAGGTTGTTGGTGCATCTTAGATGAGGGAGCAGTGAAGTACAACGTAATGAGAAAAAAGGTTGGAGTGGAATATCTAGAAACTGAAAGAAATGTGAAAACACATCTGCATCTTATGACGAGAATAATTAACTAATTCAAAACTGTTCAGTTAATCTAATTAACACCTTTTAAAAGGCAATAGAGTTTGTCTACACAGTGTCGAACACATTCTGAACAGTGATTAAGGATCAGCACACATCTTTATCGCCATTTATACAAGAGTTGGACTAGTATCTCAGGTGGAATGAAACTCAAGTCTGCTATAGCCACACTACCTGTACATTCCTACGTGTATGAGTGTAAGATCTCAGGGATATCGATATTGAGAAGTGGCGGGAGAAAAACACTGAAAAAGAGGTCAGTCAAGATGACTTTTGCCACTTGTTTGGTGGCAGCAAGGTGTTAGACTGGCTCAGGTATATCACGTAACTTCACCATCGGTGAATTCACTGTTAATCAGGGAAGAATTTGTCTTTCTTCCCCAGACAGATTAGGTACTGAGGAAATTTGTGGGAAACTGTGGAAGAACCAAAAGAGTTTAAATCCAGGTAACCTGCACCCATAATACAGCGGTTATGTACAAAAAAGACAAATCATGCTATCTAAAAGTATAGCTATCTCACAGACAGGATAATTTGACTATTACACTAAAGCTAAAAAATGTCTGTGCCCGAGTTATACTCAAACTGGGGCAATATTCAAACTATATCTAAAATTAATGCAGTTAAGACATATGCCATGTTAAAAGAATACTGTTTTTTCTAAGGAAGATGTTTCATTAGTCTTTTGGACCACAGACTGTTTTAGTGTAAACGCTAGTGGAGACATTGCACTGTAATTTTTGTCCCTCACAGTAGCACATAAGGGAAACCTCTATTTGAACAAGTAAGCTAAAAGTGGTTACTCTGGGAATAAACCACCAGATAAACAATGGGATTATTCTGCAGTACAGACCTCAGCACAAAACATCCCACTCTCTTTGTTCTTGCTGTTGCTGCTGCTGCTGTTTGTTTGTTGGCAGTGAGAATTTACCTTAAATTGCAGGCATACCACTGCTATAAAGGCATTATCATTCCTTAGGGTCACTGCTTCCATTTCTATAAATATTGCAGAAATGTTTTCTACAGCTGAGCATACTTGCTCACCTAAATCTAATAAAAGAAATTTGATCTCTGCTTGATTAGCTGAAACATGCAATTAGTTCTATGATATTCCAAATGGATTTAATATCTCTTAAACATTTTCAAAGTAGCCTGAGTACATAGCACCAATAAAATAGAATAAAAATTGAAACAAATATTATTTTTTTTAATCACATCTTAGGGGTATATTTTTTCATTTTTGCTATTTCATTTTTGTAGTTTGTTAATCATTAAACTGATTCCTTTGGTCTTAAATTATATGCATTCATTACAGATTATGTGATTGGTTCAGAAGAAATGTCTCTAATTTTATTATACCTGCTTAGATGTGGAGACACAGGAAAACACTGTTGTTGCCAAAATCATAAGATCATCAGAAGGCTCTCCATGCTTTAAGGAACCCTCTACATTCAAAGTTTATATATACAAAAAAGGAAGAAAAGAAAAGGCAAGATATTATTTCTAGTTACAAACCTATGTTTGAAAAGATCCAAGTGAATCAACTTATGACAGATAATATAGTCTAACAAATAGTAAATGCAAAGGTGACAGATATCCCAAAGTTTATCTTTCTGTGAAAAGTGACCATTGCTTTTTTTTGGAAATGGAAAGTTTTTGAGATATCTGCCATTTTTCAGAACGTTATACAATCAAATTACAATTGCTTTAACAAGTTTTTCTTGCTTCAATGCCAAGAAATTTTAAATAAATGAAGTATAAGGAATAAAGCAAGCCAAACATGTCTGTGTCACTTTTTTCTTGAAAACCTGTCTGAAAACATCCATTTATTTTAGATCTTTGTGTATAACATGATATATGTTAAACACACATGCTACTTCACACTCGAGGGAAATGTTATAAAGTCATGTTTTGGCAAATGGAAACTGGACAAAATTCAGTAGGTCGCAATTTCTCAGCTGCTAGTTTTTGTCATACAATACTGCAGGCACCATATTAAATTGTATCAGGAATAGTGTAGCCAGCAGGAGCAGGCAGGTGATCGTGCCCCTGTACTCAGCCCTGGTGAGGCCACACATCGACTACTGTCTTCAGTTTTGGGCCCCTCACTACAAGAAAGACATCGAAGCCCTGGAGCGTGTCCAGAGAAGGGCAACGAAGCTGGTGAAAGGTCTGGAGCACAAGCCTTATGAGGAGCGGCTGAGGGAACTGGGGTTGTTTAGCCTGGAGAAAAGAAGGCTCAGGGAAGACCTTGACCTCAACAACTATCTGAAAGGAAGTTGTGGCGAGCTGGGGGTTGGCCTCTTCTCACAGATAACTAGCGACAGGACAAGAGGGAATCGCCGTAAGTTGCCCCAGGGGAGGTTTAGGTTGGAGATCAGGAGAAATTTCTTCTTGGAAAGGGTGGTCAGGCATTGGAACGGGTTGCCCAGGGAGGTGGTGGAGTCACCGTCCCTGTGGGTGTTTAAAGAAAGGTTGGATGTGGTACTTAGGGACGTGGTTTAGTGGGTAATAGGTGGTAGGGGGACGGTTGGACTGGATGATCCTTGAGGTCTCTTCCAACCTTAATGATTCTATGATTCTAAATAGTTTTTAAATAAGAAATAAAATGTCTTGCAGCTAAAATATGTGAAATGCAAACACAGCTATAACTGAACAACACTCACTTCTGAATGTTTGTTTCTTTTCAGAACCATGAGGCATGCTAGCTTCTCTGGTATTATTTTCACTAATAGAAAAACCGTGTTTAAATTTTTGTGGAAATAGTAAAGGTTGCATCAGTCTTAGAAGTTTGAGTTCCATTTCAGCTTTCTTCCATGTTGGGTCATCTTGAGCCTAGTTGACAGAAACAACCAATAGAAATTTGTCTTTAAAATATGTACTTTGAATATTCTTCCTTACCCTCAGGAAAAGACTACATAAAGAATGTCTAAATAGCATCTGGATTACCTGAAGAAAATTAACAACAAATTCAACAGCAGAGTCAAACACGTCCCACTCTTCATAGCTGAAAGCTAATTTTAAAAATTTCACAGCAGCATCTCCAGACACTCCCTTTTCTCCTGCAGTGATGACAAAAATATATCTGTTTTAAATACATATTCAGAAGTTTAATTTAAGAAATAATTTGGGTATTGATAAATACAAAGATATAACACCCTTCCAACCTTAATAGTCAGTATTGACTTTTATTGACAATCTTGAAGGATCTTTTAATAGCTCTACAAGATACAATAGCTTTATTATTTTGCTGGAATTTCTACACTTGTATACTACTTTAATGGTGTAGCTGCAATGTCCTGTTACATTCCAAAGAGGCTGTACTATTATTGATACTAATGCACCTCTGTAGAGGAAATCAAGGACCTAGTCCTTTCTGTTTCAGAAAGAGCTTAAATCTGAGTATCACCTCATAACAACCCTGCTTCCCAGAAATTTAGTTTAAAAAAATGGGTAGAAACATAACAATTTCTTGCAAGATAGGTGAGCATTTCTCATTATTGTATCAGAAAATGTGCATGTACGCATAAGGAGTCTATTTTCTCACTCTTCAAGTTTACCCAAACCACACTAAGGCAGAAAAGGGATTTTCTGATCCTTGGAACTCTAAGCAAGTGTCTTAGCTAATATATTCAGCAGTGTTCTGCAGTCCTAAGACTGCAGTTCATTTATGCATAGAATTGCTACTAACAAGCAAAGATTTGCATCACTGGGTACAGAATACTTTGAAAATCCAAAGCCAGCATACCTGTTAGTATCAACTGCAGAAGGGCTGAAGATGCATGAATTATACCAAAATGATTGGTGCAATGACTTCCTTGAATATCAGTACTGCTCGCTCCACCTTTAACACAGACAATTCATTAAATCAGTTTATCCTAAGCACAAATATAGCTTGGGCAGAGAGTGTGGTGAGACCAGCCCTGACGAAATGGACTTGGTGGTGTTGGTGGACAAGAAGATCAACATGACCCAGCAATCATAGAATCATTAAGGTTGGAAGAGATCTCAAGGATCATCTAGTCCAACCGTCCCTCCACCACCTATTACCCACTAAACCATGTCCCTAAGTACCACATCTCTTTAAACACACCTAGGGACAGTGACTCCACCACCTCCCTAGGCAATCCGTTCCAATGCCCGACCACCCTTTCCGAGAAGAAATTTCCCCTAATCTCGATCCTGAACCTCCCCTGGTGCAACTTGCAACTGTTCCCCCTTGTCCTGTCGCTAGTTATCTGTGAGAAGAGGCCGACCTCCAGCTCACCACAACTTCCTTTCAGGTAGCTGTAGAGGGCAACAAGGTCTGCCCTGAGCCTCCTCTTCTCCAGACTAAACAGTCCCAGTTCC
>VWZZ01007706.1:210309-231981 GCA_013399095.1 Psophia crepitans | reverse complement strand
GACCTGGCCATCCAGCCAGTTTTCAACCCAGCAAAGAGTGTACCTGTCCAGGCCTGCAGCCCAGAAAACTAACCATGTCCTGGGCTGCATCAAAAATAGTGCGGCCAGCAGCTCAAGGGAGGTGATTCTCCTCCTCTACTCTGCCCTCCTGAAACCCCACCTAGAGTATTCCATCCAGCTCTGGGGTCCCCAATACAAGAGGGACATGGACTTGTTGGAACAAGTCCAGAGGAGGGCCAGAAAGATGACCAGAGGGCTGGAGCACCTCTCTTATGAGGACAGGCTGAGGGAGCTGGGGTTGTTCCACATGGAGAAGAGAAGGCTTTGGGGAGACCTAATCGCAGCTTTCCAATACCTAAAGGGGACCAACGGGAAAGCTGGAGAAGGACTGTTTACAGGAGCATGCACTGATAGGACAAGGGGTAATGGCTTTAAGCAGAAGGAGGGTAGATTTAGATTAGATATTAAGAAGAAATTCTTTACTATAATGGTGGTGAGGCACTGGAACAGGTTGCCCAGAGAAGCTGTGGAGGTCCCATCCCTGGAAGTGTTCAAAGCCAGGTTGGATGGGGCTTTGGGCAACCTGGTCTAGTGTAGGGTGTCCCTGCCCACGGCAGGGGGGTTGAACTAGATGATCTTTGAGGTCCTTTCCAATCCAGGCCATTCTATGATTCTATGATATTACTTCTGACTTGTAATATTCTAATTAGCCAGTAACCTTATGAAGAAAATATCATTTTGAATGGTATTTGGTCTCTATAGATTCTTTTATTAACGAAGTAACTTTATATCTTTGGCTATATTCAGTCCAGAGCCTAGTAAAAAAGGTTTGGAAGGAATCATCAAGTCCAGTCTTTTTCTCAAGTATTTAAATCTAACTCTAAGTGATTTTTTGAAGGAAAAAAATTATATATATATTAAACACCATGGTGGGTTGCTCTTGCCTGGCTTCCAGACTCACACCCAGATGCTCACTCACTCCCTTTCTTCAACAGGACAGGGGAAGAAAATAAAATGGAAAAGCTCATGGGTTGGGATAAAGACAGTTTAACAAGAAAAGTTGAAGCTGTGTGTGTAAGCAAAGCAAAAAAAGGGAAATTATTCACTATTTACCACAGACAGGCAGATATCCAACCACTTCCTGGAAACCAGGGCCTCAGGATGCATAGCAGTTGCTTGGAAGACAAACGCCATAATGACTAATTTGCTTCCATCCTCTCTCTTAGCCCCAGATTTTATTGCTGAGCATGACGTCATATGGAATAGCCCTTTGCTGAGTTCGGGTCAGCTGTCCCAGCTATGTTCTCTCCCAGCCTCTTGCCCACCCCAGCCTAATGGCCTTTGGGGAGAGGATGGTTGGAGAGAAAACCTTGCTGCTGTGCAAGCACTGCTCAGCAACAGCCAAAACACTGGTGTGTTTTAGCCACAAATGCAAGGCACAAGACCGTATGGGCTGCTATGAAGAAAGTGAACTCCATCCTACTGAGCAAAGATGTGCGTAAATTACTGTAGATTTTTACTGATACAACAGACAACAGAGATTGGCCCAGATTTTTATCTTAAATTTTATGAAGATAAGAAAGATTGCCTGCTTTTAAAGACGTTATTGTTATAAATGAAATAGCAAAGAAAAAACTAATAAAATGGAGGTCTGGGCTCCTAACCAACATTCTTCTTGCTTATTTATGCTGTTACCTGAGAGGATTTCCAGGCCTGCAAAAAAAAGCTCTGAAACAACATCACGAATTTCAATTTCATCAGGAACAAGTGGAGCAGGACACAACACACGCCTGCTACTATCAGACAGAGCTTCCAGGATGGCAAGGAATTGAGCTGCGGCACCATCAAACATTTCTGTCAGCAGCCGTTCAGTAGTAGTACGAGGCCATGGCAACTAAATAAGAAAAAGTAATGTAGAGCCTTATAATATCAAACCAAGTTACAATAAAGCAAGATTTCTTTCAAAACAGTTCACCTTCAGAAAGTAAGTATATGTTTTAAAGAGAAAATAATGTACTGTAAAATATATTGTTGTTATGAATTCCATGCTTGAAAGACATAGCAAAGCCTCATGCTAAGTGGGTACAGTACTTAAGAAGTGCCATAATTTCATAGCGACCACATCCACCGCTGCATGGTATTTTACTTAGAAAACAATACAATAGAAATTATGATTGAGAGTATTGAGGCCATGTAGTTTAAAGCCATCCAGATCTTTCCTTATAAGGATACAGGCTTGACCATAAGGAGCTAAGTTAGCTAAGCTAACAAACATACTGAGCTTTCAGCCCTATCTTGGACAAGGGGAAATTTCCAGTAAGTGAGGTTTGGAACAGATCGATTGTGCTGTCTAAGCAGCTGTTTAATATTAATTATGATTCCAGTAAATTATTTGAAACCGAAGTATCAGATAAGCTTTTTTAAAAGTTTTGATTAATAACTCATGTAACAGAAGCATTCAATACAATCAGATCACATCTGTAACACATTGGTATAATTCATTATAATTTTACTATTAACTATAAGCAATATCAGCTGAGCGCTCAGGTGCTTCTGATACGTCTTTCTAATACAGCCAATTTTCTTTCAAAAAACAACATAATATAGACTAATGAAAAAGAATTAAATAAAAATTGTATCAATATTGAACAATTATTTAAGACAGAAAATACATCATTCTTATTTTGAATTATTTGGCTTTTACTGTACCTAGTGCAGTACATGTTTTTACATGTAGCCTATCTCAAAGTATTTTCCAAATTAGATAAACATGAACAATAAAATCCAGATTTAACCTACTTGTTCAGCTTTGAATGTCTGAATTTATTCTAGCAGCAGATAAACTGTGACAAAAATGTTACTTTGTAGAATCTCTTTCCTTTTGTCTTTCAAAAAATGCAAAGAGATTCCGCAATTTTGCCATTATATTATGAGGTACATATGTAATTGATCTATATCTACATCGTGAGAATTATAGGACAATGGAATTTCTGTCCAAGGAAACCTTGAGAAACTTGAGGAAGTAGTTCTACTGACAGAAGCACCAAGCTCTGCGTCTGGGGAGGAATGCACCAGTATAGACTGGAAACCAACTTTCAGATAGCAGCACTGCCAAAAAAGACCTGGTTGTTAAACTCGAGCCAGCAGCGTCCTCTTGTCACAAAGACGGCAAACTGCAGAGCTGGTTACACCAGGAGAAGTGTAAACAGCACATTGAGAGGTTATTTTCTTCTCTTACCTGGAACTCATGAGGCTCCACCTAGAGTACTATGTCCACATTTGGGCTCCTCTGTGTACAAAGGATGTTAAGAAACAGGACGGGGTTCCATGGAGGTCTACCAAGATGATTAGGGGCATAAAATGTAAAAGAATAGGCTGAGGAAGGCTTAGTTAGTCTGGCAAAGAGGAGGCTAACAGGTGACCTAATAATAGCTGCCCACCACTACTTGTAGAAGACTTAAAAAAGTAAAGAAGCCAAACTCTTCTGAGTAGAAACAGATAGTGTAACAAGCAGTAATGACCACAGTTTCAACTTTGGGGGACTGGACTAGATGACTTAATTCGGATTACTCTGAAAGCATCAGGGATGACTAGCAGATTGGGCATTAGAAAAAGTATGTTAATTATGAGGGTAGTGCAGTACTGGAAAAGGTTATCTAGATTGACAAGGGAATCTCCTTCACTGAAGGTTTTGAAGACAAAGACACAGAGGATTTGATCTATCATTGGCAAAAGTCATGCTTCAAGTCAGAGGCTGGACTAAATGACTTCCAGAAGTCCCATGCAACCAAGATCTTTACTCTTGCAGTACTGCAGTAACAGTAATACTTCATAACGCAGTATTTGCAAAAGAAAATAATTTACTCCATAAAACCAAACTATATCTGTATCACCATCCGGTAACAACATTCCACAGAACAATGCTTTTTATCTCAAGACTGTGTCACAGTGCAAAGAGTTCATCATTATTTGCTTACACGGGTGTAAAGCATCCCAGTGGGCAGGCAACATAACTCAATAAAAGTGTGGGTTTGGGACCTTTCTGATTAGTACTTTCAGTTGCTCCTCTCTGCCAGCTTCCTATGGAATACTGTAGGAATTAAATTTATTTAGATTACAGTTGCAAACAGTAGGAAAGCAGAACAACCATCTGTCCATGACAAAGGGAATAACCACTCAGATGGAAGCATCCTCTTTGGCACAGTGAAATCAAAATGAGAACTTTCTATTCTATCTGTGCAGTGTTGCATCTAGGAAAGGTCTTGTATTCAAAACACCTACCAACCTATGACCAAAAATGGATGATACAATCTAAGTAAGATGCATAACCGCTACGAACCCACATAGTAGCGTAACGGCATGAACTTAACTACTAAAGTTTGATATATTAAAGTCTGCATGCTGACCAAAAAAGGGATAACGCACTCACACAAAAAAGCATTTTCTTTGATGATTTATAATTCTTATCCCAAAGGATCTCTCATTTTTCACACTGGCTGTAAACAACACAAGGAAAGAGTGAAATTTGAGCAAATTCATTACTTCCTTAAAAGTCTACTTTGTATCCTGGATGCCTTTCTCAAATTCATGGTATCTTGCAGAAAGGTAAGTGGCCTTCAAAAACAATGTCTCAAGACTTAAGAGAGTTCTCCCATCCAAGTACAAAAAAATTTAAAACTACGGTAGCTTTTTTTCAAAGTACCCCTTTATCTTCACAGCTATTTAACAGAGCAGGGCAAACTCAGGACTCTCATACACTTGGTATGAATTTGAACAAGACTTCTCTGAATTTTATGAATACCATCATTGTTAAAGGAAAAAAAAAGTGCTAGAAAAAACAGTATTTTCTAAAGCAGTAATTACTACATCTTCTCTCCTTTCAAGTTTGTTCTGAGATTTAATAATAAATTATGTTAACTATGAAACTGAAACTTTCTCCTTGTGAATAGCACCATGCCTATTAAGCAGAATTGTAAGCAAATAGTAAACAAAGAGAAGGATTATACAAAATAGACTTACATTTTGTGCTTCTTTCAGGTTAACTCTTAACTTAGGTCGAAAGTAACTTTTCGGCTTTCTTCTGGATTCGTATACTGCTCTCTTGAAAATCATTACTGACATCTGACACAAAGGAAAAAGTAAGTAAATAACTGTGCTGCTCCTTCTGCTTATAGCGATTGTAATTACTCTACTGGTTTACAATGAATTGCAGAATAATACCTTTAGAGTGGCCTCTCTAAAAATGGTTTTTGTCTCTGAATTTTCCAGTGAAGAAGAAATATTTTCTAATTGCTTCAGTTCATCAATTTTAATCAGACCCCGGCGAGCAAATATCTGTCCAACGTATTAAAAAAAAAATTAGACTCTGTATTCATGTTTTTTATGTTGGTATTTAATTTTAGAATCATATCATGATTGATTTCAGACAACTGCAAAGAGCTGCAGTGAAAGCCAGGTCATGAACAACAACCGAAAAGGAAAAGAAAACCTTTGCAAAATACCTTTTGTATTTTGCATGGGGGGCTGGCCACTACTTAATGCTAGAAGTCTGTAACTATGATTATATTACAAAGTACTATTGCATTCAACTTTGAATTGATTACTCATTTACATGAGGAAACACACGTTGCAGTTAAATTTTGGAATATGAGCAGAACTCTAAGTACGTATGATGTGATAATAAGCAGGAATATTTAAATAAATAATTATTTCCCATCTGACTGCATCTGAAATGCTACATATGGTAAATCAGGATACCTCTCCATGAATGCCGGCTTGACAATCAAAGTAACACTGAGAAACTGCAGTATATAGGGTGGCTCTCCACGTCAAATAATGTACAGATAAGAGCGGAATGGATGATTCCATACATATACTGGCCCACAGTAAGTATTCCAGGACCTGTATTGAAGAAATCCTATTTTAAACTGAATGCATTTTAAACTACATAAATATACTACAGGACACACACAAAGATTTATGCTCACCTGGTAGGGCAAATTAAAAGGGTGGAGGGGGGAAATCACAGGAATTGTATTAATTTTTAACATGTTTTATTGACTACAAAGCATTCCTCTTGCATATCATTGGTTTTCTCCTATCTGAAACTGTGGTCAAGCATTATATTTTAGTCTCCAAGCTACCTCAACCACCTCAGTTAACTACAGCCTCACTGCCAGACAGAGGTCCTACCCTTTTCCCTCATCAGCTCTTATCTCGAGAGTTCTCCCTCTCCTTTGTGTCAGTGATAGTGATCATTTTTTTTTTAAGTTAGTTTTCAACTAGATCAGCAAGGTTATTTGAGATGCAATGAAGTCTGCCTTCTTTGGCAAACACCTGCACTTGCAGAGGGATCTGGACAGGCTGGATCAATGGGCAGAGGCCAGCTGTATGAGGTTCAACAAGGCTCAGTGCTGAGTCCTGCACTTTGGTCACAACAACCCCAGGAACACTACAGCCTTGGGGCAAGGTGGCTGGAAAGCTGCCTGGAGGAAAAGGATCTGGGGGTGTTGGTTGACAGCCAACTGAACATGAGTCGGCAGTGTGCCCAGGTAGCCAAGAAGTCCAATAGCATCCTGGCCTGCATCAGGAATGGCGTGGCCAGCAGGACTAAGGAAGTGATTGTCCCCCTGTACTCGGCTCTGGTGAGGCTNTCTTGTGAGGAGCGGCTGAGGGAACTGGGGTTGTTCAGCCTGGAGAAGAGGAGGCTGAAGGGAGACCTGATTGTTCTCTACAACTACCTGCAAGGAGGCTGTAGTGAGGTGGGTGTTGATCTCTTCTTCCAAGTAACGAGTGATAGGACAAGAAGAAATGGCCTCAAGTTGTGCCATGGAAGGTTTAGATTGGATATTAGGAAAAAATTCTTCACTGAAACAGTGCTCAGGCATTGGAACAGACTCCCCAGAGAGGTGGTGGAGTCACTGTCCCTGGAGGTGTTCAAAAAGCATGTGGATGTGGCACTTCAGGACATGGTTTAGTAGACATGGTGGTGTTGGGGTGACGGTCAGACTCAATGATCTTAGAGGTCTCTTCCAACCTTATAGATTCTATGATTAATTTACAACCATGGAACTACACTATTGGCTCTTAACCTTAGGGCGAACATAGTCATTGCAGCCATCTAATTTTAAGAATTAGTCCTACTACATTGACTGAACATCTTGTATTTTCTTCGGATGAGCTGTTCCCTGAGGTACACAAAATATGGATAACCCTAGTCCTAAATTAAGTAAATATACATATTTTCTTTTTGTCTAAAAGAATCTGAAATACCTATGATCGAATCCGCTGTTTGCTATATAGTAAAAGCCTGAATACGTTAATAAGTAGACGCTAAATCACTTCTGATTTCAATAAAATATGTTCCAGCTCCACGAAAGACTAACATAACCAACAGATAAGAAAATATACTGGATCTAGTCAGATTCTGTTCAAGTTTTAGAAAAAAAAGGTAAAAGCTAAGACAAATAAATATTACATCATATTTAAAAAGAAAAGGGCAGGGGGGAAAGGCCAGGTCATTTTTATCAAGTGTTCACAACTAAAAACCTAGCCACCAGGTGTCAGTACGTTTCCACACTTTACAAAACAAAAGACCTCCTCTTGGGTTTTGATACGGCTGCTCAAAAAAAAGGCATCAAGAGCCCTCTGAAACAGTCTAACATATCCCATTTCAAAGCCCAGCAAGACATTATGCTGGTCTCCATTCCACACAGAAGAAGGAGCAAAGTCATAAAGGCAAGAGGGTTTAGAAATTGGCCATTTTGCAATCTAGACATTTTATTCCCTTGTGTCAAAGTGCTACTATTGGCAGTGACAATAAAATAGAGAGGTCAGGGTACAGTGTCATTGAAAATACAGCTGCATTTTCCAATCTTCTGTAAATTTTTCAAATGTTTGTATTTTATTTTGCTATACCTTAGCAGATTGACCTCTCATCATCAAATGTCTGCATATGGTATAAATATGAATAGTACCTGCAAAAAGAAAATAAAGTAAGTAAAAACCAGGTAAATTCTATAATCCTAATTCCATAATTATATAATGAAGTTTGTTATGCTGACCAAATCACCCTTTTTCTTAATATCTAGGTTGTTATTTCCAGAGACTGAAAAATAAATTAGTAATTTTTCTATAACTACTTTTAAATTAGAGAAGATGAAGCCATTCAATTCTTGGGTGATATTAGCTTCAAAAACATCCACACAATGAAATACTATCATAAAAGAATGAAATCTTAAAAATGCACTGTATCAAATTTTTATTAAATAACTGATAGAGAGAAAAATCTTATTTTTAACCTCAAATGCCAGCCTCTTCAAAAAAAAATATTACCTCTCCTCACAGACCTTACCTTACATGATTCTTTTAGTCTGTCATGGCACTGTCCTAGCAGACACCACCACTATTATGTGATATTAAGTATGATAAGTGAAATGAAGAAAATTGATTGTGAATAGAATTTTCAAAAGCATCAACGTGACTTACAAATAAAATCCTGTCAAAAATTTACTTAATTTAGGCTATGCCACAAAACTGCTTTTCAAAAATCAGCCCTAGAAGTATAAAAGACATTGCAGTTCTGAGGGAGGGAAGTCTATTCTTCTGTCTGTATGAATGTTCAGAAAGGGACACTGGCAGCAGCAGGAGGTATCACAATGTCAACTGTCAGAGCTAGAAGGGTGTTATTATCCCAATAAGCAAGAATTGAGCAAGCATTAGGAAGATTTTTTTTTTTTATCCGTCAAATGTATAATGATGCACAAAATCTGTTGCCAGAAATCTCAGAAAAATGCTCAGAAACAGGGAAAAATTTGAGTTATCACCTAATGCTTACTTCTAATCAGATTAGAATATTGGCTAGGCTTGGTACAGAGACATGTCCCACAAACAGGTCGTGGGACTTAAGAATGGCAGGTGAGTATATTTTAATTCTTTTCCCATAGAAACAAACAAACAAAATGCACACCACAAAAGTAGGGACTGAGGGCAATGGTAGTCCCAGCAAAACAAAAGGATAAGAATTTTGACGAATTACAGCTCAAAGAAAGTAAACTTTTCAAAATTAAATTAAAATCACATTATCTCCCCAATTTATATTGCAACAATTTACCGTAGTAAACAAATTAATACTGATCTTTTGACTTTTGACTAAATAACATTGCCTCCCAAAGCAAAAATATACTGTTGTTTTTGAAATAAAACCCTTGATATACTATTTTCTTTGTATCTGGTAGATGGAAGTTCCAGTTCTCCTCATCTTTTTTCATAATTCAAGAACTTATAAATAGCACACTAAAATCACATATAGAGAAATCCAAATTCTTAAATGTCATATGACAACAACCATGGTTGCAATAACCCCAGGCAGCGCTACAGGCTTGGGGCGAGGTGGCTGGAAAGCTGCCTGGCAGAGAAGGACCTGGGGGTACTGGCTGACAGCCAACTCAACATGAGGCAGCAGTGTGCCCAGGTGGCCAAGAAAGCCAATGGCATCCTGGCCTGCATCAGGAATGGCGTGGCCAGCAGAGGAAGGGAGGTGATCGTCCCCCTGTACTCAGCTCTGGTGAGGCCGCACCTCGGGTACTGTGTCCAGTTTTGGGCCCCTCAATACAAGAAGGACATTGAGCTGCTGGAACGTGTCCAGAGAAGGGCAACGAAGCTGGTAAAGAGACTTGAAAACAAATCTTACGAGGGAACTGGGGCTGTTCAGCCTGGAGAAGAGGAGGCTGAAGGGAGATCTGATCGCTCTCTGCAACTGCTTGAAAGGAGGTTATAGTGAGGTGGGTGTTGGTCTCTTCTCCCAAGTAACAAGAGATAGGATGAGAGGGAATGGCCTCAAGTTGTGTCAGGGGAGGTTTAGATTGGGTATTAGGAAAAACTTCTTCTCAGAAAGAGTAGTGAGGTGTTGGAACAGACTGCCCAGAGAGGTGATAGAATCGCTGTCCCTGGAGACATTCAAAAACCGTGTAGACGTGGCACTCCAAGACATGGCCTGGTAGGCGTGGCGGTGTTACGTTGACGGTTGGACTTGATAATCTTGGAGGTCCTTTCCAACCTGAGGGATTCTATGATTTTTTTAGAACAGTTGTATTATTAACTCTAATCTTAAAGATCATTTAAAAAATACAAAGATGTAATGTCAGACAATCATTTTCTACTCTTAGATCTGCAATCCCTTTTTCAGAAAAAAAAAGCGCAAAAAGCAAAAAAAGCCCAAGCTCATTAACACAAACATTTTATTGATCAAAAATCTTCAGGGTTTTTTTTATCAGGGTTCACTCAAAACATGCCCTTAGTATGCTGTTAGATTTCATTTTATTAGTACACTTTAACCAAAGCTATAATGAAAAAGCTATTACTTTTAAACCATCCACTTGAAAAAAGCACACTATGTAGAAACTTCAATTTAAAAATCCCTCATTGTAGGAAAAAAAAGTTGCAAAAAAACCTACTGCAACTGAAGACTAGCTAAAGATTTATTCATGACCCTTAGGCTGACCTGAAAGAATATGTATAGTTTCCCTCCACAGGTTTACTTAGCAAAGAAATGTAAATGGAAAGTCTGAGGTACCATTGTAGATAAGCCAACAGAAATTCTCCTGAGGTAGAGCCACTTGCATCGTGAGTCGTAATGAGGACAAGACATTGAAACAAGTCTGCAGAGACTCCTGATTCTGGAGATTTCTGTCATTCTTGCAAACCATCTGATAAATGCAAACATTCCTCTTCTGCAAAGCATGGAACTAAAACATATGGAAACATATGTAAAATTAAGATTTATTTATAGATAAAATAGATGCATATGTCAGGTTTTACATCAGCAAAGTACAACAAAATTGTGAATATTAAATGATCAAGCATACCAGGAAAAAAATCATTGTGACATTGATCTAAGGATTAGAATATGGAGAAAGTGCTAAACCTGGAAGGTCGCTGTACCATCAGCCTGAGTCAGTTTCTACTGCGTCACAGGATGAAAATGCACCTGGTGCACTAGGGCTGCTAAAGGGAGGAAGGACAAATGAGGCATTAAACTGATATTCAAAGAACGTGGCTTTAATCCTTGGCTTCTCTGTAGATGTCCTCTGTAAAGTAAAGCAAGTCTTAACTTCTCTGCACTTCTCCATCTGTATCACAGATACCTGATTTCTCACTCTCATCTGTTACTTTTCTCCTGTACAGATGCATTGTTCATTCTTGTAATATCTAACATGATGTAATCTGAGTCTTGCCTGGAGGACAGTATCAACTAAACAAAACAACATGTGAGAACATGAGCTAAGCGGGACACAGCCAGTCAGTTACTATCAACCTCTCAGAAGCCTACTAACCTCGTAATATTTGAAATTATATTATTTTTTGCAGTTAGTTCACCGAAACTGGAAGTTTCAAGCCCTGGAACTCCATTTCTGTAATTTCCTTAGTGTTACATTAAAAAACAAAAGCTAGCCACAGAAACCTGGCAAAAAGTTTTATGTATAAAGCCTTTATATATAATAGATGTTATCATCTGACACATTATCATTATCCATTTCCAGCTGTAGAGATCACTGTCAAACTAGATTCCATATCTGAAAGTGTAGGGATATTTCAGTGTCTAAAGGCCAAGTTACAGAACGGGCAATTTAGTATAGACTCATGACAACATCTGGCACGATGATTGGTTCAAGGTCTAGGCAGACATCTAGAAAACACGAGAAACCACCTCTGGAACTTCAAATTTATTTACAAAGTATATTTTAAAAACCAAAATAAAATGGATTAATATAGTCTTTGATCATATTCTCTCTAGGACGTTGAACTCCACTTGAAAAACAACAAAAAAATATAAACAGAGTATCTCTTCTATCATGATATCTGCTTCTAGATTTTAAGCAAACTGTCTTTTTTCTCCTCACTAAACATCTATTTACAATCTAACTCTAGAAGACTAGAAGAATGTGAACTTGATTAGTTCAATACACAGGAGATGCTTATGATTTCCTTTGCTTGTTCTCGATCACAGAACAACTTGCATTAGTTCATTTTGAAATAAACTTCCACCATGTACTGAAAATAGAGTTTCTCAGTAAAGAACTGCCCAAGATAAAAATCTAACATGTTTTTAGCATTCCCTCAACACCTACTGAAACAGTTTCTTCCATGGATAACAAATGATAAAATGCAAGCCTGTACCTCGATAAGCAATTAACACAAAAGGATACCAACATACTCTAGAGGTCAGTCAGCTTCCCAGAGCTTAGAGCACTTACAAAAATATTCAGCATTCTGCCTCTTTTTTTCACAGTGAGCAAGTAAGCTATTGATAGTAATGCAGTCCTGGTTTTTTAACTATGTCATGACCTTTTTTTACATGTAGTATTTTTGCACATTTATGGTACAAATAACAGACAGTGTTTTAATTCTCTTGCACTCTGCCCATTCTTAAATCACATCATACAGAAATTGCTACAACAATTGCAGGACAGTTATCAAATTTCGCCCATATCCTGATTTTGACAGTGGTTAATAGCAACTATTTCAGAGCAAAAACTGCTGTAGATAGTTACAGAATAACCTGTTCAAAGAAAATGGCCTTTTTAATATTAAGTTGATAGTGGTTGGCTTATACCACAAAAGCATAAGCACTTACATCCTCTTAAAAATGTACACCAACTCTGGATGTTCATATCATACATATGACTGTTAAATCTCAACACAGGCTAGATAGACAAGCTATTAACGATTACTTAATATTTAATTAATATGAAGTACATTTGTGGAGGATAAAACAGGCTACTTATTTTGAAACTGTGAATGTCTTTGACCAAAAAAAAAAAAACAAAACCCCAACCAAACAAAAAAAAAACACCAAAAAAACCTACCGTAAGTGCTGCATTTTTGTCTCTGAAACCATTCGGAAAAAAGGAGGATTTAAAATGATGCAAGTCATCTGTGATATCATCAAGGTTTACAGAAACAAACTGCTGAAGGTATCTTCCATAGCACTGTAGAAGGGCCAACTTATATTCCTGAAAAGTGAATCAGATGTTATTTTTATAGTTTGTAAATTACATTTCTATTTCTATAAAACATGACATTTATTATCTTTATGGGAAAAGTATCAATGTGAAAGAGCAGTTAGAAGTAAACCACCGAAGTTTCATACACACATTCAGCAATGTAATTTCTGATGTGAACACTCTCAGCATGTGAAAGATTGAAGTACTTAAAAGAAGAGCTTGTGGTTTAGGAGTTTCTGTTTATTTTAATAATAAATATGACATATCAGAGAACAATTGTAAAGTATAGTCCTGGGCTAATGTAATAAACTCAAAGGGCTCCTGGAATGTCCTGCAGCTTTGCAACAGTAATGATAATGATACTACACTTCTGAGAATAGCACTTCATAATGTAGAACTTTATAAACAATATACAGACATCATCACTTCCCTCTCCCCTGCTTCCCTGATGTCAAAGCCCTTTTTTTTATAAAAGCAGAGAGGAAAAGGAAGAATAAGATGCAGTAAAAAAGAATGAAACAACCAGAATTTACATACAGCCGAGAAGTCGGCATGAAGATACCATAAATTGTCACTGGGTCTTTAAGAACTGTTACCAAACAGGATGTTGAGCTTTATGTCTCATTCAAAATACAGCTCCCCAGCAGCATGTTGAGCCACTCTAACATCATGCTGCGACTATTGTTCAGCTCGGACTCAGATGTGGAAGTGCCATTTACTGAATCACCTCCACCACTTCCTGCAGCAAAGATTATTTAGAGGTTTCTCTACCAACTTCACTAAATCTAGCATGCACATACACCAGTCATGACAAATTCCGGGGGGGAGGGAGTAACTGATTCGTATTTGTAAAAATGATCCTTCAATGTTTAATCACAGAAAATGGAAAAGTATTTCCTTGCACCCACTTTTTTCGATATAAATTCCTACCACCACAGTAACACCCTGAACTTTTAATCATTTGAGGAGTCTAACTCACATGGCCCTGTTGTCCTCTTTGCTGTGTGAAAGCAGCAGCCATGCAGAGAAACTTACTTTCCATGGACAGCTAGGGGCAGTCGGTCACTTGTGCAATCTAATACACAGACTCAGGCTGTGATAACTCTTAGAATCTGAAGTCATGGATCAGAATCCCATTAAGTTAGTTGCTAATATATAGTAAAAAGGTAATTTCTCTCCCAAACAGTTTAAAATATAAGACCAGAGAAAACAGGCGGATACAGGCAGAGAGGGAGGGGAAAAAATGAGTCAGTACTGATCAGTAGGATGACTAATGGGCTAACTCATTTCCAGATATGACATATGAGTTTAGGTGTGCCCTAAAAGATACATAGCAGATGTACAATAGAAAGGAATCTAAAGTGAGAAGGCACTAATAAAATAGCAGGACAGAAAGTTAAGTTGGTGCTTACCCACTGACTGATCATATTCAATAATTAATTTTTAAAACTATGCAACATTAAGTATTATATAACATAAAGATGGTTTAAAATTCAGTTGAAGTTTTCAGCTAGGAGCCAAGTGGGGTACTTATGGAATTGGCTTTACCCAACCTATCACACAGCTTGGTGTTACACCACATTCATCTTTCCAGTAAGGCAATAAATTTGTAATTAACATCCACCAAGATTTTTTTCTTTCTATTTTCTCCAGGAAACAAAATGGATACAATTAAATTTGTAAAGCCAAAGAAATGCACTTAAAAATGGGAGTTCCAAAGAGAGCTCATTTCAGAGTTTTAGGCTGGCCGGCAAAACAACATTGCTAACTTTATCTTTACTGTAGAAAACCACATTACACCAGAGGATCGAAGTTGCAAGCAGAAGTCTTTACTCAGAATTCTAGACTATTTTTAGACAATCTAGGGTCCGGTCATTAAGCACCATGAGCATAAGGACCAAATTACCACATTTGAGCTGTGCTACAGGAAGCCAATGTAAAGTATGCAGAGCAGGAGTTGATGCCTTTGAAATAACTTCTTACTGAGTACACTGTGAAAGCAGCAGTTACCAAGTACTAAAAGCTTCATGCAATATTCCAAGCAATTCCTAGGGCCCAGAAGAGATGAAAACTTGAGGAAAACATGAAAATGGAAAAATGGTGAATGGAATGGCTAGGCAATGAAGGGGATATAACAAATGCAGTTATTCAAGCTTCCCTAAGATTTTCTGTGAGTGTTCCTAAACCTACACTATGAGCCTATACCTTCAATTTTACAATGGCCCCACAAGTACAGGCTTTTCTGTATGGCTTCTTCAACCTACCGGTGAGTGTTGAGCTCTGCTGAAGTTCAGCTTCAGCATGCTGCTGTTTATTCAGGAGGCAGGACACTTTTGTGGAATTCCTTAGGGCAAATGCAGTGAAAGATATATGACACTGAAGCATCTGCATGGTACTCGTACCTTTGCCCAGTTCTGCAGAAAAGCACACCTAGTAGCCACATATATATGTTTTTCCTAAACAGCATAAACACCATCTCTCCTTGCTGTATCCCATAAGCAAAGGATATCATAGTGGAAGAACAATTTCACTGGAGGTGTTCCTCCAAAAGACGGCCCCTCAAACTATCTTGATACATTTCCATTTACGACCTCTTCTTTTCTAGGTGAAAAGAGGGATTCTAACAGTGTCATACACTGCAAGGAAAGAAAAAGTGTTCCTGGCAAAAAGTAGAAAAATCCACTGACGGATCATTACAAACACAAAATCACACTAAGTGGATAGTATCTGTTTAGGAGCTGTCCCTTACACTAAATTACGCTAATTCTCTACAATCTTTAAGTGTATTCTCTCAAGCTACTTTTCAAGTACTGAACTTTTGTAATAAATTAACGTAGTTACTAGCCTGGTATCCCATCACCAACAGTAGCCAGTAACAGATGTCTAGGTAAAAGTATAACAATAGAGTTTTAAACATCCCCCAGATGCTCTCAAATCCTTCAACAATCTGTCTCCTGAATCTTTTTTATTCACAATTTACCTTTTTTGAGGAGACCAGAAGTGCTCACACAAGCACCATTGATACATTCAGTTCTATAATGTGCAATTGCTCTCTTTTTTATTCTCTGCTCCCTTCTGACAATTCTTCACATTCACTTCTGGTTAACTGAGCACTGAGTTGACATTTCAGTGGAACAAACCACTACTGCTCCATCATTGTCAATTTGTACTGAAGCAGTGTCTACAGGCACAGTCAGATGCTGTACTCTACGGTGATGAAACTTCAAAGAAATATTGAAGAAAGATTTTCAGATGTTTAAAAAGGCAATGGATGCATAGGAAATACATATATAGAAAATATATCTAAAAATCTGGCAATTTTACAATAATAAGCAAGAGGTACAAATCACCAACTCTCACTGGAATTATTTTGTAAAAGATTCTGCTACTTTCTAAACAGCTTCCAGTAAAATATGATTAAAAATTAAAGTAGCACAGAAACATAATGAAACAAAGCCTGTGACTGAGCCTTTTCTGTTTTCATATGACTTACTTTGATCTGAGCGAGGGAATCACCAACTTTCAGAAGTTTTTCATTGTAATACCACTCTGGCAGTCGAGGCTTATATTTGATCCAAATATTAAACAAAGTATTTGCTCTAAAAAAACAAAACAAAAGAAAACAAAAAAAAAAAAAAATTATTTACTAAAAAAAAAAAAAAATTATTTACTAAAAAAAAAAAAAAACAAACCAGGAGAAAAAGTTTCAGATTAAACTGGCAGTAGACCTGTCATAACAAGTAAACAAGTCAGGAAAACTTCCTATTGTGAAACCTCCTTTCTTCCAAATCTATTTGAACCTCTAGGTGTCTCAAAACAAGTGCTCATTAAAACTGGATTGCACAAGCAGCCAAGGACATTTCTGGGTTTCATTTCTGTCACCAGTTTTTATCAAACATTTAAAATAGCATGAATTTTCTCCTGTGCAAATTCTTCTTTAAATATCTTAGTATTAATCCTTTTGCATTGTTCAAACATGGTTACAAGTAGAAAATCTGTTCCACCTTGCAGGTAGTATTTGAGAGGTTCTGTTTGAAGAAATACTGTGATATTTTAAAGAAACTCAATGGATTACAGCTCACAGCAATTATTGGACTGGAAACTACAAATGCTAAAAGCAGGAAAAAAGATCCCAAAATAATAATGCATATCACATAGCAGCAAACTTAGGAACTGGTAGCCATGGAATAAACCATAGAGCTACAGAGTATTTAGAGCTAAGGTACACAGAGCTACAGTGCTCATAGGGCTCATATACCATGAGTCACAAAAGAAGAAAGTAATCCGAAAGCCTCCAGGATGAACTGCATTTGGCGTGAAATGTTCAGGAATTTTAAATAATAAAGGGTAGGATTCAGAGAGAAGCAAATGACACATTCGTTAAAATAGAAGGGATTTTACGGCAATAGTTGCAATGCTCTTCTGTTGCCTCTGCCTGTTATTCACAGTTGTCAGTCAAGGATGACTTTGTGCAACAAATCATTTATTTGGCTGAACCAGCGAGCCTCCCATAAACGGTAACTGCCTCTAAGCAGTTTGCCTCCTCTACAGAGGAACTCACTACATCACGCCAGTATTATAGTCCCTACCGATTGCTGTTTGATGGGTTACTGCCTTCATGTGTCCACCTTTCTCACCATAGACTTCTTTAAGAAAGCTATATTCAAATTGGAAAACAATAATTTATAAGAAAGACTGATAATAAGCACAGGCATTGATCAGAAAATAATCCTGTTACCGAATTATTAATAGTATTGACAATGTTCACAGTGCCAGACATTTATTCTCTTAACAAATCACTTGTACAGAAACCCCGGCAAAGAGTGCCTTCTGAAACCACAACAGCTAAATTATTCATAGGTATCAATTTCCGAGGAAGGAAAACAACTGATCAGAGAGGAATTAATGTTTGAAAATAACCTTCCAGCTGAATTCTCACAAGTAAACCTTGTGCTGACTGGTGTGGGGTGGCTGGAACTTTTCGATCTCTTAAGACACTGATGGTAGACTATAGAATGCAAGACATTGAAGACATTGAATTCTGACATTGAAGAACTTGGAATCCATTCTCACAGTCTCCCGGACAGCTAGCTTTTCATTTCAGCTTATAAGAAGATTTTCAATTTAAAAAGCACAGTAAGTGCTTTCTTCCACACAGAAAGCTGTGAGCCACCTTCACATTTCAAGGTGAAACAGATGGGTGTATGAGAAACCTGTCAAAATGGTCTTTACACCAAAGAATGACAACAATCATAATCCTTTTTTTTTCTAGAAGTGTCATCTCAGTGCAATTCTCAGTTCTTCAAAGTAAACAGCAAAGAAATAAGTAGGACATTCTAGAGGTGTATCCTAAAGAAAAAATGCAGTAACAGCACAAACTAGGCCAAAAGCAGCAATAGGAATAAAATGTTCTAAGGCATTATGTTTTTAAAGGAAACTATAGCCCAGTCTAATGAAAAGCACCTTCTAAATAGAGAATGAGTCCCTCCTGGTCCATCCGTAAGCAATTAACAGTGTGGGTGGCTACTGACTTCTTATACTGAGAGAGGTATCCCACTCCAGTTAGTAGGGATAAATCTGCAAAGAGGCTCCAAAGCAAAGGAATCCGTCATGCATCTGAGCAGAGTTCCTTTGGACTATGGAAGGAGGAAGCTTAGGAAAAGACTTCCAAAGTTCAAGAGGCTTGATGGATACTCCTGGAGGGGGGGATAAAGAAGGCAAAAAAAAAAAAAAAAAAGGTAATTATCAGACTGTAAGTCTGTAAAGTAACTGATAGTAAGAATGACTGTGGACAAAGCTCTGGAAGGTCTCTTAATAAACTTCTTTAAGACTGATCAGCTGGAAAGTCCCCAGTGAAGGTCATCTTCATTTTTGTTTTGAATGCTCATATTAACATAAGAGATTCTTAGATGTAATAAACGAGTAACAAATCTGTAATAAACTGATTTAGTAATAGTAACATCTGACCAGACTTTCAACTTCAATGGGAAGATGAGGGTAAACTCTATCTGCTACAATGCCATGACTAAGTACAAGTGAGCTCATGACACAGGCATGTTTCTTTGACACAGACAAAGGAGGAGAATGATACACTTCCCTAACAACTCATCAGCCTTTCCTTTAAACAGGCTGTAGGACACCAGAATAACAAGTTAAGCAAGTGAATTCTTGAAAAAATACTGGGCTGTTAGAGCTCAGCGGTGAAGTTTCTTCATTTTCAACCACTCTATGAATAATGACAAAATTTTCCCTAAGGTGAACCCATAATAGTGTGCACAGGGTAAGGCCCACATGGCTATAGTTCTGGGCCAAAAGTCGTTACTACCAGGTAGCAAAAGATTCTCTGATACTGACAAAAAGATGTCTTATTAAATGAAATATCAGATAAAATCAATAGTGCAAGGTAAACGTTTTATGGCCTCATTGCCAAGAGAAAGGGGGTAAAACAACTTCTGGTTTAGTTGAGGAAAAAATACTTTTGATTGCTACTTCTGATTGAAAATACTCATAATTTCCAGTCATCAGTAATTTTTGTTTCTTACATTACAACGCTGTAAGTGCCTAAATTATGGCCTTTCTGTTGACGTATCAAAACCAAAGGCTGACAGGATTGGAGGAATGAAGCTGACATACTTGCCATGTGGAAGTTGGTTTTCTTGTTCCTCTAATAACAAGAACACTTTAACCTCAATCCATGCCAGGACAAGTAGCTTGAAAAATGACACAGCAAGAAGTCTTTAGTGCATTTAGGAAAGCATCTGTACTAGCCATTACCTTCAGAAATTCTTAGGAACAGCTAGACTAAGGCTGGTTCTGCAAGCAGCACATGCTCCAATTTTGAGTGATCAAACAATGAGAGGCAAGGGAGAAACAACCCTGAAATTTCATAACCACAAATAAATAGCTATGACTTTTCTAGCTGCCAACAACCAGAATTCCAGTCTTTTACCTCTGTGCTGCCCCCACACAAATTAAGAATGCCGGAGAATGAAGAGCTACTGGGAGCTTCATGTTACCCAACGTTCTCAATGCCCTGATGTTTTGGTATGGGTCATCACTACCAGTGACTTTTGGGATCAAGAAGCAGGTAGCATTAGTTCTTATCTCCGTGATGAATGCTGCAGAATTCTCTGGATGATAAAATGCTCTCATGCCAACTGAGTTACATACAAATATGGGTCACATCTACAAAATACCAGTTTGAAGAAGACAGAGCCTATTGAGGTCAAAATATTCCAGAGGGTAAAGAAAGGCTTGGAAATACTATTCATAAAAACTGGTAACTTGGCATGACATTTGCAAACAGATCTGATTCAGCATGCCCAAGTCCCAACCAGAAGATACAAGGAATGTATAGAAGATACAATGGATGTGCTCATGATCAGCAATTTTGATGGTGTCTGAAGCAGCTCAGTGGCATTCCTTCCTCTAAGGGGCTGCGAGGGGATACCTTTCAAAGAGTTCAGATCAGCAAAAGTAAAAGGTCTGAAGTTATAAATGAAAGGCTTAAAAATAGCAAAGCCCAGAAATCAGCTGCTGAAGCAATAGAAAAAGCCAACATACTGAGATTCAAAACACTCGAGGCAAAAAGCCTGGAGCCTGATACCTGCGTGATAGATCTAGGCCTAGACCCGAGGATGAACGCGCCACATAAACAAATCAGAAATACAGACGGCTTAGATTAGGAAACATCTCCAGTGCAGACAAATGCCAGGCTGCAGAATCTGAGTACGTCCTGAAAATGTATACAAGTCCTTTAAAGAAGAGTCATTTGTAGACTACATCTAGGAAAGTACCAAGTAAAATACATAAGGATAGAAGCTGCAGGTAAGTGATAGACTAACCACCCCGTAACCTAACTCCTGGGCTCTTTTCTTAATGAAATTTTGATAACCTGGGAAACTTTCATTCTTTATGTTAAAGATCTGTAAATTTAGAATAGAATACTGCTCAGATAATAATGATAGAAAATCAGCCATTTACTTTAGAAGAAGCAATTGAGCTTTTATCTCACAACACACCTAAATGCAGCAGGGAGCGCTACATGAGAAATGCACAGCTATAAAAGACATACGCATGCACTATGAATCACACACTGATTCCAGTTGCTCCATCTTAACTGCATTACAAAATCTAGATTTATGCATACCCACAGATATGCATGTATGTGAGCAAACAAATATGCACAATTATACTTGCCATATGTCCTGCCTGCATCTATGCGTATAAAAATACACCAACGTAGACACAGACATATGCACAAAAAGAGCTGTGCGGCGTTATCCCCACGTAGCCCTGCCGCGAGCGCATCTTTTAGAGGCATGTACGTGCCCACACGCATCCACCCTCGCACGCAGCAGCACGCGCTGGTGGGCTGCCAGTTGCTCCAGCCCTGCGAAGGGATTTTCCTGGCAGAAAGCTCAGGCAGCTCTCACACAGCCAGCGCCGGTGCTGCCAACTTCCACAGTACCTTGTGCTTTTTCCCTAAAGCATTAATTTCTAGGAAGTGTTGAAAAAGAAAGAGGTGTTCAGATTTTGGCGGGAGGGAGGAAGGGAGGAAGGGAGGGAGGGAGAAAGGAAGGGAGGAAGGAAGAGAGGAAGAGAGGAAGGGAGGAAGGAAGTGAGGAAGAGAGGAAGGAAGGAAGAGAGGAAGGGAGAAAGGAAGAGA
>VWZZ01007706.1:184902-209426 GCA_013399095.1 Psophia crepitans | reverse complement strand
CCATGCTCCGGCCCGGCTGCGGCGGGAACACGCCGGCGTCGCCAGGCAACGGCCTCGGGCAACGGCCCCGCGGGGCGCTCAGGGGCGGCCGTGGAGGTCCCTGGCGCCAGGCTGCGGCACGCACAGCTCCCTGCGGAACCCCCGCTTCAGGAGGGGCGGCGGAGGGAGGGAGTCTGCCTTCATCCCCGAGGAAGGGCCTGTTCGGCTCAGGGATCCGGTTGTAGCCCCCAGAGAGCGAGTGAGGGGTCTGGCACAGCCAGAGGGGTGCAGGCCGCGAGTCCTCACACACCTCTCTCCATCGGGTGAAAGAGCCCTTTCCTTTCTCAGAGGCTGCATACTGCCAGGAGGCAGCTGAAGAAGGTTCACGGGCACTGTGCGTGTCCAAAGAAGGGCAACGAAGCTGGTGAAGGGGCTGGAGCACAGGTCTTATGAGGAGCGGCTGAGGGAACTGGGACTGTTTAGTCTGGAGAAGAGGAGGCTCAGGGGAGACCTTATTGCCCTCTACAACTGCCTGAAAGGGAGTTGTGGTGAGCTGGGGGTTGGCCTCTTCTCGCAGATAACTAGTGACAGGACAAGGGGGAACGGCTGCAAGTTGCGCCAGGGGAGGTTCAGGTTGGAGAGGAGAAATGTCTTTTCGGAAAGGGTGGTCGGGCATTGGAACGGGTTGCCCAGGGAGGTGGTGGAGTCACCGTCCCTGCGGGTGTTTAAGGAAAGGTTAGACGCGGTAGTGAAGGACGTGGTTTAGTGATTAATAGGTGGTGGGGGGACGGCTGGACTGGGTGATCCTTGAGGTCTCTTCCAACGTTAATGATTCTATGATTCTATGGCATTGGCTAGGACCGTTGCTGGTAAAAAGCGTTGCAGTATGGAGGCTGTGGGCCCTGCGAAGGCTGCTGGGGGAAGCCGGGACGAGGCCAGGAGGTACCGTGTGGGACAGATTCTCAATAATGTGTTTCACCACATTTGAACGTACACTGAGCAGGCGTACTGCATGGCTACTGATAAAAAAAGAAAGTGTGCTAACCCTCTAAACAGTTGTATCTATTAAAAAAGGTGGCAAACCAGGAAACAACCAGGCCCTATGGCCTGGGTCTTTTCAAGCTCACTGTAGACATCACGGTAAAGGGGTTTGGGAGGGATCTGAAGGAAACCGGCTACAGTGCCATATTCATTGTCATGATGAGCATAAGGGACAGCTTAATTGGAAAATGAAAGCTTAGAAATGTGGTGAGTGAGCAATGAACCAGGCAGCCATGGCCAGTTGGAGGCAGTTTCTTGACACTGAATGGAAAAGGATCAGTGGAAGGGGTAAAGCGAAGAAGTACCTGAAAAGTGCATCCAAGGAATTCATAGCTGATAGTACAGGAACTGTCCTTTGAACGACTGTATAGATGCAGCATCAGTGTGTTGAATGACAAGAACCAGAAAATACTGCATTAGCCAGCCCAGAGAAATGATGAGGGAATCATTTAGATACTATGGAGAATATACAAAATTTTAAATAAATTTATGACTAATGTGCCTGACTCAGTTTACACACTGACTTTGTATTGTTACCTGCTCGCTGTTGTGTGGATCGATCTCCAACAGGTATTGTATGATTAGGAAGGTGTTAGTAGGAATCATTACTGGCGATTCATATGCATGGAGTTAATTCCAGTGGCAATGGCTATGCATTTAGGTGGGAGCAAATGGCTGAGTGCAAGAGCAGGTTCCTCACATTTCTGTGGAGGCTGTAGAAAATGAAGCCTGCAATGAAAAGACAGGCAAAAGGTGCTGATGCTGGGATTTAGGAATCACTGGGTACAGAGACAAATTTTACAAGACAACTGAAATATGAGAACTTGGCTTGGGGAGCAGTTACTGCCACATTTAAAGATTTTGTCTGTGCTTTGCCACACTAACCAAAGAGCTTCCTGTGATGGATTCCAGATGACTATTAAACACTGGCCTTTGTGAAAGGCGGCTTGTGCCACTGTGAGTACTGCTGGGGCCATCCGTTTCAAGTCCCTATGAAGATCCGAGCTAGTTTACTTCACTAGATGGTGCTGTATCCTAAAGGGCTGATCTTCACATCCCTTGGGATGAGGAGCAGTGCCCTGAATAAAGCAACAGTGCCTAGAAGCTTCAAGGGGAACTTGAGAGACTGGGAACGACACTGCTGAGTAAAATTGCATATCTCTAATATTTGGCTAGCAGATGGTGGGCTGAATATAACATTAGCAGTTTGAATTAGTGTTTCAGCCACATAAACAGAGTCAAAGACAACAGTACGAGAAAGGGAGTATAAGCATTTCCCAAAGGTGGGAGATTTCAGAACTATGTAAAGATAAAGCTTTAAGCACTGGGAAGTTAGCTAGAGCTAGCTCATGAAGAGTGTTAAGTCTAAAATTCCTGACAGGGTCAGAGCTCGACAGGGTCCAAGTATACACCTCCTGTTAGGTGGAGATTTAGTGTAAGGAGGGCAGTTGTGACCCTCTCAGCACGCAGCGTGGAAGGCCATAGAGGACTATAGCAAGGAGCTACACTGCAGCAACCATGATGGCATGTATGTTATTTCAATTTTGGATTCTTACAATATTGATTCCTATTTTACTGTTCTGGAGAAGACTCACATTTACACTTCAAAGTCTCCATCTAACATTTAATGTATTGAACATTTAATGGGTTCAAGAGTCAAAAAGGCTTATAGTTAAATGAATGGAACTTTTTCAGAAAGATTATAGATCCTTCAGAAGCCTACAGCATACATAATCTGATACTTAAAGAGAAAAGCTTTGTATATACAGAACAGTAAGAGAGTGATGACTGTTGAAGTTGCAACCATGGTAGGAGAATTTCTGCAAAAAATGAAGTATACATATCAGTGCCTGTACAACTTGTAGAGTTTATAGTGATTCTTTGAATCACCTATGTCTCTATACCCTAAAAAAAAGTGATTTGTTGATTGGAAGATTAATGATTTAGTCATCACTAGTAGGTAGGTGAACATTTAGATAGTAATCTGAATTATGGTAAAATTAGGGATAAACTAGAGGAGATGATAGTCTCAGAGCAGAGTTAGCACAGGCAGTATCCCAAGAAATGGAATTTAAGTAAATAACATTGGCCCAAGCAGAGCACTCACAACAACCTGCGATTTAATATCACCAGGTCAGACATGAGGAAACTGCCTCAGAAATAGGAGGGCCCACAAAGAGTTAACTTACTAAAAACCCATATAGGAAGCGTCTGCCCTCGTGGCTATAGGGCCAAGAATATGTTTGCGTCAGAAAGGGGAAAAACTTTGCTGCTAACTCATCAGGCTGCCTGCCTGCTTCTCATGCGTCAGTTCCACTTGTGTGAACAGCAGTGGAGTTATGAAGAGCCAACAAAGGGGAGGAAACACTGTGTGATCACAGCGGAGTTGAACAGGAAGAGTGGCAGTGGTATCAGGGCTCAGGGGCTGAGGTAATGGCTACTAAGCTCTATTTAGTCCTTCGATGAAAGTTTGTTTGGTGTGAGTAATTGAGATGCATGTTCAGATCCCTTCCTGGGATACTTGTAGCAAATGTACACCTGCATTTTGGTGCCTATAAATTTTTCCTCTTGATATTCAAAGAGGCAGTCATGGGTGCTGTGTTACCAGACTTCTGCAGGGTAACTTGACAGTCCCCAGAGATGAAAGAGCTAAATTTATGTCATCTCTTCCTTGATGGTTTTAGAAAAAAAAAGTCTGAGTTGAGGTGATTCTGGACCATTGCTTAGCATTTTCAGGCTGATAGGCTAATGAAGACATGGGACTTTAACATATTCACGGACTAGCCTATTCAGATCTGGGATGTGCATTTACTTTTGCTGTGGTTTGCCTGCCTAGTTGCAAGAACCAGTGAGAATCCAGTTCTCCCCCTTTGGGAGTGCATTGTTGGATTTAAAAACCAGAAGAAACTCTAGAGAAAGAAGCGGTGGTAGGTATGTGCTGATTCCTATGGAAAAATTCAGTCTGTGAGTTAGGCAAGGAAAAATGGCCAGAGACCATTAGAAACATCATGTCTTATATGACAGTACAGCATCTGCTATTCACATGGTATAGGTGAATCAGATAAGATGCAAAAGAGTAGCTCTAAGCTGCCCGACAGAGGTCCTTAAAAAGCCATCAGATAGCTGGAAGAGGTAAAGTAAGTTGCTGAATGCCAGGAGCATACTTTCTAAGTGTGATGGAAGTTGTCCAATGTGAGGAGAAGAAGGAAGAACTTGTACTAAGCTTACAAGAGGCAAACCACTTGCTGGAATTGATGTACCTTTCAAATAACTAACTACAGGAAGCAGGCAGGTGCAGCAGACGTGCAAGTTTACTGCTACTGAAATTTGTGGCACTTGTCTGTACCTACAACTGATGAGATTGATGGGGGAATACAGGGCTTTTATGTGCAGCTATGAGGGATTATGCTGTCATCATTTTCTTCCCATCCTTCTGCCCTTCATGTTTTAGGGCTGTTTGGTAGAGCTGCTTGTGGCTTACTGATAGTGTTGTTAGACTCAGATGCCCTACTTAAATCTGCCTTTACATTCAAATGGAACTCATGGATTCCTAACCTTATCTAAGGGCTACCTGCTCCCTTTCAATGGAAAAGTTAGTAAGGAGATGAGAGATACACTGTCATGTTTTAATGCAAGTGAATGCTAAGAGAAAGAAAATGCTAAGTTTTTACTTGAAAATGGTTCTTGGCTTCCTTTCTGATCTACTGCATCAGTGTAGTAAAAGGAAGGGAAAAGGAGCGATCAACACAAGAAAGAACTGCAAGGAACGAGAACTGCAACTGCCAGCTTCTTACAGAGCTGTGTTCAAGCTTGAGGTGACAGTTGTCACTGTGTTTTGGTTGTATCATATGAGAGCTTTCAGTGCCAAATTCTAACGACAAAATGTAAGCTTCCAAGGTTATAACATGAAAGTAATTTATTTTTTTTAATGTAAGCATGAATGCTTGCAAAAAGGTTTTCTCAGTTTCTTTTTATCATTAGGGAAATATTCTTTGGCATCTAGATGAATTTCAGTTGATTTGTAGAACATGTATTCTTTGGGAGAATTGATCTTTTTCAGTTGAATTTATTCTTTTTCCTCAAAGAAAGTGTAGGAATGTGTAATATTTATGTGAACAATCTGTGACATTTGACTCACCCACTCAGGCTGTATTGTTATGCACTGAGTGGGTTAACCGGTCTTTGGAAAGGGAGATGCAGAAGGGTTTTTATATAGCTGCCTGAGTTTTTAAGAGGTTTAAGTTGAAACACAATGTATTCTGAGATCTGCTTTATGGACTTAAGTACCTAAAGTAGCAGTTGGACACATCAAAGTCCATTAATGACTTTCCGAAAGATAGAACTATTGCTTCAATGAGATAGTTTGCCTGAAATTCCCGTTATTTTCTTTATTTGATTAAGATATGCTTTATTCCAGTTTACAAGTACATTCTAGTCAAGTAGTCATCAATTTGGGAAAGAATTCCAAATATTCCTGCAAATATTTCTTCTGAGGATGTACTAATTTTGGTTCACTAGACAGACCATGGAGGTAAACTTGTCTTGCTCAAAGATTTTGTCTCGAATCTCAGGAAGCTGTAGGTGTTCTTACAATGAAGAAGCTATGCCTACGGCATAAAGAAGTCTTGTGCAAAACTACTTTAAATCCCTTCCAATCATGAAAAGGTGAAAGTCTGAGCAAGACTTTTAGTGAGGTGCATGAAAGCTGCATCCTAGAAACACACTAAGCCTAGAGAGAGGCCTGTGCTAAAGACAACGTCCAATTTATTGAGCGGAGACAGGCAAGATGGTTATATTTTCTATGGAATGTGAGAAAAAAGTAGCAGAGCTGGAGCATGGAAATTAATTCAATTTTAGCTGCATTCAGCTTAAGCTGATTGCTATGCATCCTGTAGTTAAGATTTGATTTTCAAAAAAAAAACCAGTGACACGTTTTGTTTAAAACCATCATGCATTTTCTTCATTTCACTAAGATTCTCAAGACAAACTTTAAATGAGAGGAAGCATAGCCTACTCCAAGAAATAAATTCATTCTGAAACCCTTCCCAAGTCTCTCTTGAAGCCAAATACGACAGTGCATTTTTATTCATATTCTCCTCATGTACATTTGCTGTTATAATTCTGAGCTGCTACAAATGGTGTAGATAGAAATCATCTTGGGGAAATAACACTATCGTCTGTGTATATAACTCCTGAGTAGTGAAATGCATCCTTATCATGACACTTTCTCTATTGTGCCTTTGGTCTGGGAGTACTCACAGGATCAAAATAGACTCTTCTAGGAATTAACCACTGGCAACAAAGGGAGACCTAAAATAACCTGGTGATGACCTCCAATATTTTTAGATCAATGCATTTCTGTTCAGGCCATTTCTTGTTGCATTACAGTATGAATTTTGAAACTTTTTGGTATCACTGTTTCCATTTTGCATTCTTACCAGTTTCTCACTCACCTGTCAGAATATTTCACTCCAAAATCAAAGTATCTGCAGATTGAGATTTGTTCAGGCAGCTGACAGAAATTGTTTTGGGCAATACCCTGACCTTGGACTAGGAGATTAAGCAGCTTGGAAGTCATCAGTAGAAAATTATGCAATTTGGAAGAGTAATTTGTTGGTTATCTTAGTCAAGGAAGTAGAAAAAAAAATCTTTGTCTTCACATAATTATTTGAATATCTCATATTTTTCAACAATAGTTTTTATTCTATATATTTTCTAGGTTATTCTTTCTAATAAGCTAATAAGGTCTTTCTGAGCTTTTTGTATTTATTATTATATTGGTATACATTATTTCTAGTAATGATATATCTAACCATGTCATCCATGTCATTGTGAACTTTTATCTCAGTACTTTAGAATTTTAGAAAATTAATGTTTAAGAACAAGTAATTGTTTTGCATTCTATATACATGTGGGAAGGTTATTTGTCTAGTTTCTAGAATATTGGAACATGGGCATGTTGGCTTTTATTTCAGTTTAAGTAAAAATTAGAATAATTTCTTTTTAGAGCAATTGATGCTGTTGCCTGATTATATTTTATGAAATAAAAACTGTCCAGAAACAGGATCATATATTTACCAGTATATCTATAGAAATGCAGATACTGGATCATTAAATCCCTAGTAGGGCTGTAGGAAAAGCTACAATACCAAAAAGTATAATGACACTAAAGAAGAGTAAATAGTTGTGAGAAGGAAGATTAAAATCCCAGACATGCAACCAGCAGCTAACAAGAATGGGTAAAAGCGCAGGTGTTTCCTGCAAGGATTCTGACTTCTTTTGGTGGTAAACCACTGATTGCCACCGATATGTAAGCCCACAGAAATTAAGCTGGAGAGCAGATGATCTGCTAGAGCTAATATGATTGAAGTAAGCCCGGCTGTAGCCTTTTTTCCTTAACACTTCACAGGGCAGACCATTATTTTCAGTATTAGTTTCAAAAGGAATAGTAGTATGCAACTGCTTAATGGGAGTAGAGCACCTTTATTAAATAAGAAAAAATACTCTTCCGAGTGTTTGGTCCTCATAATCAGTGTGGCACATGATTTCTAGCTTTGACTGCAATAAGTTTGAAATAGCTGGTACTTCTATATCTCTGTCTCTTCTTTTTTTGAGCCACCCTTGTTTGCTGTGCATTTTTATTATTATTTCTCTTTCATGCCTAGGATTTTTTTCTGTTTTGATTTTATTCAGATTGTCTTTTTACTAGAAGTTTTGGCTAGGGCTTGCATTTAACATTTAGTCTACTTCAAAAATACTTTAATCTTATAATACTTTCATTGAAATTATATTAAATGTTAATAGAGTAACTTGGAAACACAGTTTTATCAACAAGAATAAGATAATTTAATCTTTCTTCTTCACACTGAAGGATCCTCCACAAAATTGTGAACATACCTCTCTTAATAGCCAGACTAAGTGAAGTTTATTAGCTGTACATCTGAACTTCTCTCTGATGCAGAGAGAAATGGGATGCAGTAGTATTCGAGGACTGGGCTGGATTCCTGTGAAATTTCAGGCTGAGCGCTCTCTCTTTTGAGATGAACAAAAAAGAATGCAGAGAAAGGGAAGCAGTGAAAGATACATACCTATGTAAAATACCAAAACAATAACAAAGATCTTGGTTATTTGTAATTCAATAAAGTTTAGCTTGTGTGCCTTAATGTATGCTTTCATCTAGCATCAAAGTGTAACAAAGAAAAAATGAATAAACCAGTATTGGCACATAATCTGCAACATATACAGTCTCCTGGGAATCCTTATTTAAGAAACAGTGATGTAATTTTTGGAAAGTTATGTGAAGAATCCTTCAGTCATTAATTTGACACTTTACACATGACATTTTTCAGCTTTGTTTTCAATATCCCTATTATAGGCTTCTAGAGGAAAAAAGGCAATAGGTCCTAATTCCTGCAGTTTTATCATTCTGTTAAAGTCTTAAATTGCCAAGCTGACAACTCTTACAGTATCCATTTCTAATGAACAAGAGACTTCTACTTCCCATTCTCCAAAGATTACTCAGAATCCACACAATTACCCCCTTACAAATATATAGATAGTACAAACCATTCCTTTAGCATAGCAATTTGTATTGCCATTTTATAGAACACAAAATACAATTATATACATTATATATATAACTGCATACACTTCTGGTCAGCATACTATCAGTTTGTTGTTTACATTGTTTATTTTCATCCAAGAGATGTTGTAAATACAGTTGTAGTTTCAAATAAGAAAGATCAAACTATTGTCTTTTCTTTACATGATGGCACTTTAGGAAAAATAGAAATCGCTATCAGCACTTTACCGTATTTAGTTGATGCATAATAAAAAGCATGCAGACCTTGGCCACGTGAATGTAGATGAAACTTTGGCAGCAAGTTTTGAAATTTTTTCTAAAATGCTTTCAAGTGGACATACAACTCTTCATCTATTAGGTATAGATATGAAAATGTTTCTTTTTTTTTTACTGAATGGACCTACTTTGTATACTCTGGCATATCTATTACATTTAGAGACAAAAGCATGGTATTTACCTTTATAGAACCAAAGTAACTGAGCTAGATTTTATTCCTTCCTCTGTATTGTCAACAATAGAGTTGCTTAATAAGTTATCCTGAGCAAATTTTGCTATGTTATACCTGCATAATTCCATTGCAAGACTGACCGAATGATTCCTTAGAGCAGATAGACACAACTTCACTGAAATAAAGCATTATACAGCCATCTGAGTTAGCACAAAGGTAACTTAAATAGAACTTAGTCATCAGAAACGTAATCACTAGGTATCAGACATGAATAAAAAAGCCCTAAGGTAATTTGTAGATCTGAGATTATGAATGCATCTACATTAGCAATTTGGTTCGGAACAAGAGTGCACTTTTGAAGCATCCCCAGCTCCTGAACTTGTTTCATGTTACAAGAGTGATCTGGAGTGCATGGGTTGAAGCTCTGAATGGAAGTAAGCTGAAATGTGCACTCCTCAAGCACACCTGACATCTGCAACTGGTACTGGAGATTCCGGCTCTAGGAACAAACTAGAACAAGTAACTAGAACAAGTAAAACCCCCAAAATGTGCATTATGTGAACATTTGGTCCCTGGGACTAACTGTTTCCCAATACAGATCTGTTCCTATTGCACTGCTTTCCTTGTTAATATAGCCATAGCCTACTTTGCTAATTAGGAAACAAAATGGTTTGAAGCAACATGAAAAAAAAATTATGCCATTTCAGGAGAGTTGCCTTTTAAAATATCTACACTTGAAGGAAATGCCGCCTAACACACCACTGCTACCTGCACTCTTCTTTGCAGAGAGGAGACAGAAATTGCTTACGAACTTCATGCCACAAGTTAAACATGATTTCTTACTTGTCATAGAACTACATCTTAAAGAGCTAAAGAGAAGAGGTTCAGTGTCTCCTCAGCGCCATTAACACAGCTGACAAGACTGCAGGGATTCTGCGTTCCTAAGAAAACATGCCTGCGCATTGCATATGGTATCGTATCTGTTTCAAGGTCAAAGTTTACAAATAGGGCCTATGCCCCTGGTTTGTAGTTTGGCCCATGATTTATTTAAGAAAAAAGGACCACATCATTAAGCTCTGTTACAAAAAAATGTTTTTCAGCTCTGGAATTACAACGTCCTTTTCTTGAAATCTTTGGTTTATTTCCTTAAAATAACAAACTTTATGCATCATGTACTTTCCTAGGAGCCTCCATTTTTTCCAGGCTGCTCTTCACAGGCCACCTACGTGTAAATACTGTCCGTAACAGAGAGACCACTTGCCTGCACAGCTCTGTTGGTAGGCAGCAGATCATTCACAGACTAGAGTAAGGCTGAACTCCCTTTGGAAGATTCAGTATGATGGCTCTGTTCACACTGTTCTACTACAGTCATTCTCAGGGACTGAGAGACTAGAGAGCCTGTCCTGATCTGTACTGTGGATCGTATGGTTCTTCAGAGAACCCAGAACATGCACACTCCAAAGAATGTGCTTCTCCTCTGTGACATGTCAGCACCTGTATCATCTATAGTTCACAACAGCCTGATAGTTCAGGGAAAAGGAATATCAGAGTGTTTTCGGGGAAGCATAAGAAGAAAAGGAAATGAACTGGCAGGTGCCATAATGCCGAGTCCCAATTTCAGTGACAGGTCAGAAGAATCTGTCACCAGTCCTGATCTGATGGCAGACGCAGCATCTGAGCCAGCTCTAAACAGGCTTAGCCGCTTGGCATAGCCCTGCGTTGTGTGGAAATACCAAAACAACGTCATTACAGCAGAAGGACATACTGGAACAGTCTGTCTCTGAAGTCAGCGTATCTGGGATCATATTGTGTATTTCTGGTAGGGTGCTACTTTGCATCGTGTGGGTACACATTTAATGGCCAGTATTCATTGTACCACAGGTGCACAAAGTGAAGGATCTGGGAACATAAAAATATGGAGATGATAAGATGGGAGAGACTACTGCTACTAGGATCCAGTAAAAGACTGTGATTTGCCTTGGAAAGTTCAAGAGCTGTAAGATGTGGCATCTGGCATACAGGGAGAAGGAACTGTAGTAGATGATAGTACAACTTCTGTTGTAGTTGTACAGGATGGAAAAAAGCATGTGAGTGGTATTCTCTTTTGGGGGAGAAGACGAAGGAACCCAGAGAGAATATGGGAATCCACAGTAAGCACTGGACAAGGAAGCACAAACAGAACAAAGGGGTGAAGAGGAAAAGTCACAAGGAATGGCAGTGGAAAGGACAGGAAAATGGGCTGCAGCATCCTAAGTGCCTATGATGTTTAAGAGCAGAGTCTCAGGAGGAGAGTCTTAAGAGAAAAGAAATCATGCCTTGAGCACTGATGGAAGTAGGTCTCTCAAGTACAGCCCCAGAGGCTGTTCAGAAGAACAGTCAGAGAGAGTCTGGCCAAAACGTGGAAAAACATGAAAAAGAAGTAAGAATGTCTTCACAATTCTTTCTAAAAGTGACACTTTCACTTACATATCTATATTTTGCGGTCATTTGCTTTTTGGGCGAAGAAGAAAATGAAGCTAGCTGTGGCAGACCCTAGGTCTCAGTTTCTCAGATCTAAAATCAGGCAAACTCCCCTTGGATAACAGAAACTCTGCCCAGTGTCCAGCACCACCTGCCTGCGTGGTAGTGATGCTGGCTGCCTTCGCACATTAAAAGGGGAGTTCAGGCTCATTATCTAGGGGAAAAGGCCTTAATTTGTTATCACAAAGAAAATGGTATCAGTAGCATACTGAAGTGTTTCTTTCTTTTTTCTTTGGAAAAGCTGTTATACCCTTTAAAAATAAAAATGGTGATTTTCAGCAGAGACAAAGGTGGGGCCTAATGTTACTCCTTCTACAGTTTCCATTATCCAAGACGTTTTTTGGAGAAGCAGTTGGAGCAGAAGGCAGAGACTGGGAGTGCTGAATGGAAAGGTGAGGGGGTCGGGAAGATCTCCACAGAGCAGGTGGAGCTTCCTCAAGCCTCTGACTTATATTTTCTGAGTCAGAGAATTAGGGTTGATGGTGACAATTATATATGCTGTGTACAGCAGAGATCTGAGATAATGAGATAATGGCCTTCCTTAGGAGAAGAGAAAGGTGATAGCTGAGAGCAAGAGAAGAAGAAGGTAAGAAGAAAGGAAAGACATGAAGTGGGAGTAGGTCAAGGCATATGTTTTAGCAATGGTGCTGGAATTTCAGGTCTTTAAACCTCCTCAACAGGTGATGCTTCCTCTCTGGGGCTCTGTAGCTATTAATATGGAAGAGTTACATTAAAATATAGAGAGACAGACTGGCGCTTAGTCTCTGAGAAGTTTGCAGACAGGGACGTGTGGGAAACTTCCTCAAGGAAAGTATTTTGCCCTGAGGGGATAAATGATTTTTCTTTAGTGTTGTTCCTAAGCAAAGGCAGCTGAGGAGATCAGGCCGAGATGATCTTCTCATCAGTGAGCTGTAAGAGGTCCCAGTGTGTTTTGGAAGGCTAGAAGAGATTGTTATTCATAAGTGTCATGGGATGACTTTTCAGGTTCACCCTGTTGTAGCCTGAATATGACTTGTAGCCTGAATATGTAGCCTGATAATGGCTTGTCTGCACTACACATCTCTTACAGTCTAGGGATGTCTCTGTACCTTATTAATTTTCTTGGTAATACTTTTCTTACCCAGCTTTAGTCTGGTGACTTCATTTTGTGTCCTATTTTAATTTAATTTTATTTTATTTTACTTTTTTTTTCTTTCTTAATTTTGCCATCTAGTTTAAAGTGATTACTACGTTTTAATAACTGAAATTACTGCAGCATTTTGGAAGTAAACAGTTGATCACTAGTTAGGCTGAATCCAATTCCCTTTAAAAGGCTGGTTACCCAATGACAGGTCACGTGGACTTAAAGAATATCAACAGTAGCCTGAAACTATTCCACACTGTACTATTCAATGAATAGATAAATTTGTTACATTTCAATATTAATAGTTTCTTGGGCATCATCATTATATATTAATTTATTCGACTTTTTTTTCTGTTCTGTGCACTTCCGCACCACCTCTATTGTTATAATAATTTAGTACATCTCTATCATTTCTTTGACTATTACTTTCAGTAGAGAATACCTGAAAAGTGGACACAATTAGATTACTGAATAATGCAAACCCCAAGACAGATTTACAGAGAGGAAAAAGAAAATACATGCTAATGGATAGTTCAACCCTCATTAACTACAAAATGTAACATTTATGATAAGGTTTCCGAATTCCTTAAGCAGCATCCTGTATAGCCTACGGCCTTTTTTTCAACCACGGAGCTGTGCAGCCCCTCCATTTAAAGTGCACAATAACTGTTCAGAGGAAGGGAGGTTTTTGCATTTGCAGATGCATATGCATTCAGTAAAATAATTTCCAGCAATTGCTGAGTAAAATTCCAGTTCTGCAAATCATTTCCACCTCAGTGGGACCTGCAGAGCTTAGAAACACACTGATTTCTGAATTCCCTTCTAAAATTCACGCTGACGTCAGAGATGTTTTTTTTTATTATCTCAACTCTATTTATCCTGACCAGCACCTGAGCCATCTTCTCTTTACTCGTTATTTAACATCCATCATTAGTGTACACTATAAGGATGTTCTAGTGCAAAGCACTAAAAATCATCATGGTGAATGATCTGTGTCATCATCTGTATCACTCCAGAACACGTTAGGATTTTAAAGACTGGACCTATTACAAAATAAGAATGCTGCTTCACTGTACGCAGAGAGTTATATTAGTACATGAGAATCAAGCTCTGCAGTCCAGCTATTTCCTGATATGCATCTCTTCATAGCGCATGTACATGAGTATATTTTAACAGGATAAATCAAAGCAAAAGGAGTATCTTAATTTTACTTCTCTGGTTGAAAGAAACAGGAAATACAAAAGGAAATTAATACATCCATCCTTAAGAGTGCTGGATGTATTAATCACAGGAGTTTGAGAAACAATCACACAGAAGAATATGTGCAGTCAGAGACCGCACTGACCTCCCACACTGAAAAGTTCTTCAGAATACTGAAATTATAAACAAAGTAAGAGCTCTTCTTTCCCAAACAGCCGCCTCGATGTCACTTGTTTCCACATTCCGGCTTCTGTCGCTGCATCCCACACTCTCTCTGTTGCTAAGTGCTTTAGGCTTCTGCAATATGTTCTTGCAGCTCCCTGTTTCTCTCAGATCTCCAAACGTGCTATCGTCTGAGAGCAGAATGTCTAGGTTTATCTGACATGGTAAGAAAAAAAGATTAAACCGTACAAATTACAGCTTCCTAAAGAACACGAGAATTTTCCACACCAAAGAATGTCTTTGTAATCTTGCATGCCCTTTCATAACATTTTCTTAGAACATGTTTTCAATTCACAGTAGGATAAGTGAGGGATGGGGGCACGTTATGGCCCCTGGGAGCAGCTATAACTAAATCTTGACTGTAAATGACAATAGCGGCACAGAGGACAGAGTACTTGCAGAAGCTTAGATCACTGCTGCCACTGAGTTATACAAATAAAAAAGCTCATAAATAAATGGAAATCATAGGAAAAGTGGAGGAAAAAAAGACGTTGCAACTGTTAAGAATTTATATAATTTTGTAATTGGATTAATAAGTATTGACAGTTAAATCTATTCATCATTCTGGCATAAACACTGGTTGGTTTCTTCTACCCTTGTAGCAGGCAGGTAGTAGCTTCCATTTAGGAGAGAATGATCTTGTCACAGTTATTCACCCAGCTATGTCTGGGTTTTTTGTTGTGGTTTTTTTTTTTTCTTGGTGGGTAGGCATCTTACCAAGTGCAGTTTTCAGCCCATGTTTTACGCATCCTGGGGTACAATTCCACGGCTCACTCTGTATCCTCGGCTACAGTATCAGCATACCTACTACTGTGACTGCTGGCAGGTTTTGCTGTATCTCTTCCATTCAAATTAAGATGAGAAACATCAATAGTGATTAAAGAGCTGTCTTAAAAGCTAACATATATAATTAAACTGGGTGCACATCCGTATAGTCTTCTTAAATATAAGAAACATTCTAGGTATGTATTTATGTTAGATTTGCCATATCCCAAAGCCAGCTCAAGGTGCAGGCAAAGGAGGCAGCGTTTTCATGAGAAGGTAATTCAGCACATTAGGACTGGATCAGTAGAACAAAACAGTTGATACTGAGACACCTCCTTTTTCCATGATATGTGTTTTGGGGGTTTATTCGGGATTATATTTAGCCTGGTCCCCAGAGCCAAACACCTCTGCTACACATGTGTTTCAAAGCTTTCTGAGGAGAAAAAGTGTTAGGTACGTGCTAGAGAAGCTTGTGACGATGCAGCTCACACCCTATTTTGGAACCTGCTGTCCCCATTAGCTCTAGGGTGCATGTGGAACAGATTTGAAGCAGAGCTTCTGTTTTCATTTCCTCCTTAAGGAATGTAGTTTGTGTGAACCAAAACCACTCTGAGAACTGAAACACCACATGGTAAATGGAGACAATGACAGGATTTTCCTCCAAACTGCACTATTGCTTTGAAACAAATCACTAATGTAGACACAGCCTTTGACAGCTGCCGAGGGCAGCAATCTGCCAGTTCCTCTAGGGCCTAGGAGAGGAGATCAGCTGCTTTAGGCTGAATCTTTTCATATAGACCACCTTTCAATATCACTGCAGACTTCTTGCTTTTGTATCGGTGCTCTGTCTTCTTCCTTTTCCCACACCCATTCTCACCACCAGGAAAAGGTCCCTGACCTGCCCCATTCTCATCCCTGTGGAAGATAAAGGAAGTGGACGGTGGCTGCTGAAAGATGATGCAGGCTGTAGAGTGAGGACTGACAACAGCGTGAGACCTGAGCATGGAGATGCCACAGCCGCAGAGATCCAAGGGAGGAGGGTCTCTGGGTGGGGTGGGCATACGCAGGTTGTGAGAGAAGGGAGTAAAAGTCCCCCTGCCTTCTAAAACTCCTGCTTTTGTTCACACCTCAGCCTCCTCAAACATCACCAGCAGTTCATAATACTCTAACATTCCCCTGGGAGAAAAAAAAAAAAAGACCCCTCCCAGTGTCCCTATTTCTTACTCTGAAATAGCTCGCCTGCTAGTGCTGCAAATTTTGATTAACCACACAAATCCAGAATTTTCAAAACTGTGTTTCAGCAGATGCTTTCTCTCTGCCTCATTCTCCCCACACAGAGGGAAAGATAGTTTGTTTTAGATCTGCCTGGTTTCTCCTGGTTCCTAGGCCTGTTCTTTGCCTCCAAACATGTTCTTTTAATAACTGCATGCTGAGACAAGAGATATCTTGACTCTGCCTTCATTGCCTCAGTTAGTCTGGGCCTGAAACCAAAGCTGATAACCAGCCTTTCCCTTAATCAAAACCTGGGATAGGATGTTCTATTGCTTGATATCTTAAAGGCCTCTGTGCAGGGCTGGGGTTAGGACACCCTCTACAGTAGTGTCAAATGCCCTGGGTTATTTTGAATCAGAGAATACCAGCCAAGGGAGACCTTACTCTCATCTGGCATGCAGCAATTAGTAACTAAAAAGCAGCCTAAGAATCAGCTGAAAAACATGCCTTGTCTCTTTCTACATGGCCCCCACCCAGATCTGGGGCTGAGGCCCAGGCCAAACATGTAAGGTGCAGATAGCCCCTGCACCACTCTACTTCCTGCTGCTTTTTCCCTGAAGCACTAGTTAAACTAAGTAGGTTTTGCAGTGTAGTCATATGCTTAACTTGCTAATAATCAGCTCAGTGTAAATATCGACACGGTGCTGAGAGAAGCTCAAATGTCACTGTAATTGTTCCCTTGGATCACTTCAGCGTGGTGAGGAACAGAGAGAACAAAGTTAAGTGCCAGAGCACAAACAAGTGCCGTACTGCAACCATGGGGAGCCAAAAGGAGGGAGGCAGAACAGTGAGAGTTGGTAAAGCTAGGGTCAGCTGGAGTCGTCCGGCTGGCCTCTGATGTGGTGGAAAAGGAGCACCCAACACAGCAAGTACAGATTCACATGAGGTGACACAAGTGGTAAGATTTTCAAGGTTTTTCTATGTAGAAGGACTGGGGGTGCATTGTCACTTTGCATTCAGGTGACAATGGCCAAAGGCATAAAGCGTTGATGTAGTTCATTTGCTAGTATCTAATTAAAATAAAACCAAAAAATAGCCCCCCAGCTGTAATGGCCAGCAGTTTGACACCTTTGCTGAGATGTTCCTATAAAAGCCAAGCAATAATGCAGGCAGCAGTGACCTGTATCTCACGTGTAAGGAGATCCGCCTAGGAAGCACTGAGACATGTTCTATTACTACAGTTAGGAAAAGGCAATTTCATATTCCCTGTAACAACTACAAATGTCTCTTCAAGGGTAGTATACACAGATGCAGTGTATTCCCTGAACTCTATTCTTGGTATGTTACTAAGATACGGCTGTTTCTATGGAGAGCTTATTGGTGAGCAAAATAAACTGTTTTGATGAATTATAAAATAGGTAAATTAATTTTTAAAGCAAAATATTGTATGAGAATGCTAATGATAATAAGTCACGCTAATATTGAATTTCAAGTACATACTTCCCTCCTCTTTTTATTGTTTTTCTTTTTAATTTCTAGTAGACATTTACCCTAAATTCTGTAGGGTCTGCAAACTGATATAAATTAGTCCATATTCTGTAAAAGACTTAACTAACTATAACAGCCACCTATATGTAGTGGCTACAAAAGTTCCAACTGAACATTTTTTTTAAAAAGCTAAGTATAATTGTACAGCAATTTATTGTGGATTATGCGTCTACGTGACCATGAGTATGCCATGTTGAGAAGTGAACAAAAGAGCTTTGAAATAAGAACAGTAAAGGCAAAGGAGGAGAGAACAAGTAAGTACGTTAAATAAAGCTCAGCATTTAATTTTAACATGCTTCTGTGGTAACAGCTAGACTCTACAGATGACAAGTAATAGATATGTGGGGGTTTGTGGCATTCCTGCTTCTTTCTTGTTTATAGCTCTAATTATTTTATACTGTGCTGAAACAGACCTTGAAAAATGCTGTGCTTGACTTAGAGAACAGTTTAGTTTATCAATCAATGATTTGGCAAAGTAAATAACAGGAAGCTACACAAAAAGAAATCAGTGAGCAAATCCACAATCAAACCAAGTGAAATTTATGAGTGACCTCTTCTTTTTTTATCTTTACATGTGCACAAATTATTAATCTTACTGGAAGAATCACTTTGATATTTTTGGCGTCAGGAATATTCCATATGTTGCATATTAATCAATTTTCCTTTTTTCTAATTCTTTATAAAAAAGCCAGCCTGGGATCAAAATTCAACCTTAAAAGTACAAGTAGAAATGTAAAGTTTCACACTGGCACTTGAGAGGGATGCTTTTCTTTCCATGAGCAGGTAGAAGCTGCCATCTATACCCTTCCAGTTTCATGCCACTCTTTTCTTCCTCTCACTTGGTTGCAGTCTTCCAAATCTAGCACTGACATACAACTAGGGACATGGCTGCCTGAAGCAGGAGGATTTTTGGAACACCAAAAATTAGTTAAGAGAAGGCTGACTGACCTGGCTGTGCTGATTTAAAAGAAATTACAGACGGCACCGCTTTGTCCCTCCCATCTGCCAGAGGGTACCGTCCTCACAGGAGGTGAGGCAGAAGAAACTATAGGCATCAGACTCACCTGCCCCAATGTCCTCACCGGTGATTAAAGCTAATTGCCACACTGTACAGGGAAATAGGTGCGGTTCCTGTCTCCTCTCTCTCAGCGCGTAACAACTGTCAGCAGAAGGGTAGGGCAACTAGCTGGGGCAGTAATGCATTAAAAAGTAACATCTGAATTCTGCCTATCTACCCTGCATATTTAGTGTTGCTAAGATTACAAGACAGCAACAGCCTTTAGCCTAGACTGCCAGGTAAAGCTTTACTTACCTCCTAATTTCCTGCATTCTTTTCCCGTATCTTCTCTCTTACATTCTCTTTCATCCATCCCAACTCTCCTCCTGTCTCCCTTCTCTTACCTTAATGCTTGTTTTGCATAGACTATCTCCCACTGACATCTCAGAAGCTACCACTGTAAATTTGAAAGCATTCCTGACAGCCAGCTGCCAGTACACAAAACCCTCCAAATTGTAGTTGGTCTGAGCATACACAGGGATCTCTAGAATAGAGAAGGAATTCTCTGCACATCCACAATACATCGTATACCCTTGACTTGTGGCGCAGAGAACAATGTGTGCAGTACTCTATGTAGCCTATGTTGCCCTCAATGCACTTCATTCTGTCCCCAGATTTCCTGCACTTTGTTTTATCTCCAACATCCACTACGTATACTAGTGTCATTTTCACATGCCCTTTCTCATACTCTCCATGTTCTCTAAATTGGATTTTAGCTCCAGTCCCCCTTCTTTCATTCCCACGTCTCTCCACACCTTCCTGTCCAGCCTTAAAAACATGCATTTGAGAATGATCTGGTTTCATCTTCACTGGAGCGGATACCATCTTTGCTAGAACAAACTTCATTTTTATGTAACAGGATTACAGGAAAGTAACCAGCTGTCATGACTGAAAGGAATTTCACTAAAACTCTCTGGAGAGATCAACCATTACAATACAGAAAAAATCAGAAGTCTGACACCTATAATCTTTTAACTGCAGCAGCCTCGGTGTATTTTGTGCTTTATTTTCAAATCCACTAAGTATTTCGAATTGGCAACAGTACAAAGGTTCTGAGACTCACTGATGGCATTTCTAATCAATTCAGTAAGTAATGACTGCAAATTTCTATGAAGCAATTTACTTGCAATGAAGAAGAGAAAGACTCTTGCTCTTGTGTCCGAGACACTGAACCTGCGTGAATGAAACAGAGGAGCAGAATAGGAGCCTCTTCCCCTGCCATTTCAGATTTCTGTTTCACAAAGGGAGAAGTGTATCCCTGAATGGCACTTGAAAAGGAGAGGCAGCAGAGGTGTCCATACACAAGTGACCAGCTTTCATTACCTGCAGATTTTCATTGTTTCACACAAATTCTTTGCACGGTTTTTTAGTCTCCAACACAAAATGTAAACAAAGTCGCAAAAAAATCTTTCTTTCACTAGGCTATAGTTTCATAGTGATCTATCTTTTATTGCAGAAACCTTATTTTTAGATAATCTACAGAAAATACCTCACCATTTCCTATCAGAGTAAGATAATTGTACTGGCTTAGGGAAGGCCTAAAATCTTTGGGTTTGAAAAGCAGGATGTCCTGCCTTTCAGAGCGGTAGCAGAGAAATACAGGAGTGTCTAGCCATTTGTTTGCAAAACAGGGCAGGAATGGACAGAAAGTCTCTCTCTCCGTGCCATTAACTTCCTTCTAAAGGGATTAACCTGACTCTTGCTGAAGTCAATGGAAAGACGTCATTATATCAGTTGGACGAATCTCCAACCAAAGAAAATAAATAATCAAGAAAATTCAAGGAATTAAACTAGATTTTCCACTAAAACAACGCCCCATATCCCAAAAATATGCACAACCTGTAGACACTTTCTATGTCCAAGTCCCAGAAATGCTGGATATAAATAAAAGCATCAACTCAGATATTGCAAAGGCATAAATTATTATCTGCATGAATGATAAATCCTCCTCAAAATTTAATGATACAATGGTTAAGGAAATGAGAAATAATATTTAAGTGGATTTTGGTAGGATGTTATGAAGTTACATATGGGAGGGTTAAGCAACATAAAGGAATAGGAAGAAGGAAAGAGTGGGCAATGGTATGTCATATGTATATGTCATGTCATATAGAATAAATATTTATATGCTATAAAATGACAAAATTATAAAATGACAAAAAAAAAAGATAAGGGGTAAGCACAGGATGACACAGACCTTCCAGTAATGGTAATTTCTCCAGCAGTTATCAGTCTCCAAGCACAAATATAGCTATACAAATGCAAATTTCCAGTGTAGATAACAAACACCCTGCTATTTGCACTTTGGGAACTCTTCCCTGCTTACCAAACAAGAACAAATAGTTGCTTTCCCTGTTTCTATGTGAAATACACAGCGCAACTAAGTCAATGACCAATCAGCAGTTACTCAAATCACGGTAGAAATGCCTACAGTTCTCATCAGCAGTAGTATATCGCTTTTTGTTTCTGGCAAGGGTGACAGCCTTCTTGTTGCTACTTCCCACGTCCATTCATTCAAAGAGGAAGGGGGTTGGTCTTCCAGTGACCTTACAAAATGATTGGTTTGTTTTTTTAGCCTAGAAGCCTGCAAATATAACTTTGTACTAAATCTACGTAACCTGGAAAATACTTTATATGAATACCAGCTTGGTATAAGAAAGCAAGAAACTATCTTTCTTTGATTATTTTAAATGGATTGAAAGTTTTGCATAGGTGGAAGACGATTACAGAAAGGGGTGCTACATAGAGTAACATATAAATAGCTCGTGCTGTGGGCTGAACAATAGCTCTGTTTCTTCTCTCAGAGCACAGATACAATTAGTTAGAGGATATTGCATTCTTCAGAAATTTTTGGCATCCAATAGAAAAAAAAACACAATTGTATTTCAAAACAAAATATTGTATTTGAAAGTCATTTCCCCTTTTAATTACCTGCCAAGACTTTCAGTCTTTCCCCTGCAAATGAACACATCCCTTGTAGTTGAGCACAATGCTTTCCCACACTGCTTGGCTGGTTGCGAGGCTGCTGACTCCTGCTGCTGTGACACAAAATCCTCAACTTGGTTCTTGGCAGGAAAGCAACTGCTTTCCACATACGTTGTGTTAAAAATACATATGTTTCTGTTAGGTTTCCATCTACCATTATGTGAACTTCACTGATTCAACTCCTGTATTTTTACTGTCACAAAATAACTATATCCTTCTGTTCAATAAATGCAGAGGCAAAACCAGTGTATTCATATTCAGAGCAGGAAATCTTGGTCCCCTGACAGCCCTGTATTCCTATGGCTGGATTTATATTCTAATGGCTGATGCAGATTTCATCAGATTGTCCAGTGGCAATAATTCATTCCATGTAACCTGGGCCTACTCTGTTCTCGCTGGCTTAGAGAGCAGACCTATCGCACTCACCAGCCAATCCATCTTAAAACTAGTTTAAAATATTAATAATCATGGTTAGCTAGATGGAAATATGATTGATTGCTACATATTCCACTAAATAATAAAACAAATCAATAGCTATAGTTATAAAACCAGACTCATGGGATAAATTAATCAAAATCACTGCCTATGTTTCAAACATGTCTGTCACCCTACCTCACTACTGTACTTTTGCCCAGATGTGAAAATCTTTCTCTGAGGGCACCAGGTAGTGGTAGATACAAAGGCCAAATGGTATCAAGGGTTATACTGTTATAAACTCTTCCCTCTTAACAACTCGTTATTCTCCCATCACAAGTGGAAAACCCTAAAATACTCTCATTGCACTGCAATCGGTGTTGACCCCTTATTTCTCAGGTGACTCATCCAAACTGCTGATTTTTTAGTTTCTTCTTTTGTTTGCCATGATTACTTTTACTGTCATAACAGAAGTATCAATGGCAGACATGAATATGTATAAAGTAAAACAAGCATATTTTACCGATATTTTTAATACTTGAAACCAAAAAGATAGCTTCATAAACTTCCAACCCAGCTTCTCCCCATAGCTTATTTATGGAACATAATTTATTTCGAGGTGTGCAATAAATACACTTCGTGCTGCGCTGCCTCAAGAACTTGTTTTACAAATCATGTGTATAATAACAAACTTGCACACAATCATTTATAATGATATTGCTTATCCAAAATAACCTTCAAATAAGATAAAACAAAACACAGATCATCTCATTAGCATTCAAAGATCAGGAGAACTGGTAGATCTAGCAAGAACTGGTAGGTCCTGAGCTTTAAAGGACTAAGGCATAAGGGATATCTTTGCATTACCAGGAAGTTCAAGGCTTGAATGTTTGCCTTCCCTGTGTTATTAAAAATCCCACAAGTTTTGCAAAGCAAAGGTAGCAATCTTACATCTTGAAAACATTCAGAAACTCAGTAATCATGTTTTGTCTCTCTAAACAGCAAGTTTGTTCCTGAGTCATATTTACTGCCTTTTATTCTAATGTGATTTCAGCAAAAGTCTGTATCAGCATGAGCAAAGTGAATTTCTGTGCACGTGAGAAGTGGTTTCATGCTCACACTCCCTTTTTTAGGCAAGAACAAGTGAGTTCTGCTTACTGGCAAACGCATTTGTGTTCTGGTTCGCTTGTGCTGCTGGAAGGGAGCAAGGCAGCTGGAGGCAGGGGAATTTTCAGCTGGCACTGCTCCTGCAAATGCAGCTCCCACTTGGCCCTACTGTGGAGGACTGGCTAGAATAAGCAGCACATGGAGTTCCTCAAGATCAGGAGCTTGAAGAACTGCAAATTAACACAGCATGGTGCAGACTCACCTGCAGAGCGATGCGGCTTTGGCCTCCCTCAGCATATACAGGAGTGCGGCGACGCAGACTTGAAAGACCTGCGAGTTAGCTCCTCTTCAGGAGGCCGTGATGTGGCCAGTCAGTAACCACGGCCTGCCCGACAACGGGAGGCCCATTTTGAGAAGAGGCCCCGTCGCTGCGACACTGAATTTTGGCTGGCAAAATGAGAGCGAGCAGGCATGCAGAGAGGATCAGTCGATGTCCAAAAGGGGAAAAAAATAACCATTTGCCAAATTCTGCCCTAAGTGTACCTATGACCTGATACTTGAAGTTCAAATCCATGTCACTAAAAGCACTTAAGATTTGGCTGCCTTGTTTTATTTTGTTTGTGTGGTGGAAATATGAAAACAATAGTGCAGACTGACTCACAAAGACTAGTCTTTAGCTTTTAGGTCTTGTTCAGTAGGACAGAAAGCCAAAGGAATTTAGGGATGGAAAGGGCCGAGAAGCGAGGGAACGCAAACTGGATCAGTTTTGGGGGAAGAAGATTCCAAGGCCAGGAAGGGAGCGCACTTGCTGCTGGCAGCGCAATCACACGGGAGATTGGATGGTACAGGAACCGTGAATGCAGGAGACAAAGGAAAAGAAACCACCCCAAGAATAAATATGAAAAGGATGTTTTTGTAGCTACCGAGTTAGAAATCGATCTAACAAGCCACACGGCTTCCCTTAACTTCAGTTAGTGACTTGTGAGGCAGGGGGGGAAGGGGGCAGGGGGGAGGATGCCTGCTATCTCAGAGCCGGGCCAAATCACCGCGCAAACCCAAGAGGAAACACTGACAGGAGCCGGAAAACATGAGGCGAGCAAACGTCCCTTCCCACAGTGCCCTTTCCGAAACCGTTCGGGAAGGCCCGGCCAGCAGCGGGCAGGGTCTCGGGGCGTCCTCCCGAGCCTCGGGAGCCTCCGCCGGGGAGATCCGTTTCCTCCCGCCGCCAGAGCAGGCTGCGCAGGGCCGCTGGGGAGGGAGCAGCAGCGCCCCCCTCGGCTCGGCTCGGCAGGGCAGGGCCGGGCCAGGCCTGACGCTCCCC